>JAKTVV010000065.1:0-65221 GCA_030581715.1 Petasospora mississippiensis | reverse complement strand
ACCACACCCGGACACCACACCCGGACACCACACCCGGACACCACACCCGGACACCACACCCGCACACCACACTACCCTTCCCTCCCTCCATAAAATACTAACAACACTGTGTTCATCCCCTTTTCTCTAAGACTTACTCTTTTGAACATAAAGTTTTACAATATACCATTTATATTACATTTTAAGATCATAAAATCGAATAAAATGAGTGAAATTTACTAATAAGCTCAATTGGTTTTCTGAGGTACAATGTTTCAGTCTGTTTTCTGGAAGAATACAGTATAGCTAATATTAATGATTAATATTATACAATACGTCGTTTTAGACGTATAATGATCCTCTATGCGTGATGGATCCCGGCCGCAGCTAATCCAGCTTGCTAGTACACCCCAAGCTTCTGCATGTCTATGTATTATCATTAGCTGTACTAGTCACAGCGTGGATCGCCCTGATCCTGCATGGGAAGTACTATTTAAAGCTGAAATTACTTGTTTAATTATTCGATGTCTATCAGCGCGTACTCAGATATGTTTAGTTCGTAGAGAAAATGTGCTCCATAACCCAAAAATATGGCTCGGCAAAGCTACCCTGGATCCTAGTGATGAACTTATGAAGCTTGGCCAAGATGGTCGTTATCAGTTCAGCCTCTCCGCGAAACTGATGATGCGGCGAACTGCGTTCAATTTTATCGGGAGTTTGCCGATGATAATATAATCCACCATACACACAAAAGCGGCCATTGTCCTCAGCTGTTATCAGATATGAGTAAAAATACACTTTCTGAAGAGAAAAAGCTTCCGGTGATTGATTTTGCGCCTTTTCTCGAAAACGATGCGGCTGCAAAGTTGGAGACGGCAAAGCAAATGGTTGGCACTATGAGGGAATATGGCTTCATGTATGTCATCAACCATGGCATCGCACAAGAGCAGCAAGACGAGATAATGGAGTTTAGTAAGAAGTTCTTCGCGTTGTCCTATGAGAAAAAGATGAAGTGCCCGCATCCAGAAGATGGAGCCCACCACAGAGGATACTCTTCGCTGGGAAAGGAAAAGGTTGTTCAGATGGAGCACGACGAAGAGCAAGTAAAGCAGCTAAAGAGCTCACCAGACATCAAGGAGTCGTTTGATATGGGAAATGAAAACCTAGGGGTCTGTAATTTCTGGCCCGATGAGGAGGATATTCCAGGATTCAAGGAGTGCGTTGAGAGATACTTCAAAGTCTGTGATGACACCAGCAAGAACTTTTTGAGGGCTATCGCAATCGGGATGAATTTACCTGAAGAATTCTTTGTGGAGAGGCATAGCAATTCTGAAAATCAGGTGAGACTTCTGCACTATCCACCTACTGAAGAAAAGATTTTGAGGGAAGGTGAAGCCGATAGGATTTCTGCGCATACAGATTATGGGACAATTACCATGCTGCTTCAGGATGAGTGTGGTGGACTGGAAGTCGAAGACCCGTACAACAAGGGTTCATTCATTCCAGCTCCTTTCATAAAGGGTTCTCTTGTGGTGAACACTGCTGATTGTCTACAACGGTGGTCCAACGACACTCTGAGATCGACAATGCACAGAGTTACTGCCCCTCCTGTTGTCTCTGGTACAGGTATAACCAAGGAAAGGTATTCGATCCCTTTTTTTGTTACTGCAAATTATGATGTGACTGTTGATGCTCTTCCAGGAACGTTCTCTGAGAGCAATCCTAAGAAGTATGCTCCTATTACTACTGGTGAATGGATGACAATGAGATTGAAAGCCACATACTAATATTACAATGAGATATATTGAGACGAATCAATGCAGTTAATTAATGCTATGGTTTTGTTTACGCTCATGTATCATTCTATGATTAAGGCGTTATCTGAGTCTCTGATTCTCTTCACTGGTGGTGTGGGGTTAGGGAACGGCTCGGGATCCACTTCAATGGCATCGAGAATCTCTGCAGCTTCGATCTCTTCATATTCCAGATTCATATGTGGCCCTGTATAAGTTTTGTACTTGTGTAAGAAGAAGTAGACCATAGAAGTTGTCCAAATGAGTCCATTCACAACAATTGTGTAATTCATTGTCTCCTTTGTCACGTTTTGGATATCCTCAGGTAGACACGACACTACTATTATGACCACCTGAAACATAATGGAGAACATATTGACAATCCAACTCCATGTGGGTCCAAGATAGAACACCCCAGGAACAAAACTGACAGTGTTACCGACGAACCTCATCACTTGGGGAGCTACCCAACTCATGTAGTTTCCTAAAACGGATATCGAGAACAAAGCATTTGCTGCAGTGGCACCAGCAAGACTAAATAGACCCATTATGAGAGCAATGATAGAAGACGCGCAAACTGCTCTTAATGGCATGTTCCAGTACACGACTTTTATGAAGTCAGCAAATGGCAGGCCATCATCTCTTGCAAATGCCCACATTTGTCTTGACACGGCAATCAGCACATTTGCTCCCATCATGAATTGACCAGCTGCAATTAGAGCCATGGTTATAAGTGCTCCTGATTTTCCCATAGAGTCAAGCAGGATTTGTGCCAATGGCTCACCGGTATCCGAATTCAAGAGACGACCAACGTCTGGAACCATACACATCACGATAACAATGTTGACTAGGATACCAAGAATCCAACACACCGTGATGGAAGACACAATTCCTGTCGGCACCGAACGAGAAGGATTTTTTGCTTCTTCTGACATGTGGACACAAGAATCGAACGATCCAATAGTCCAAACTGCGGGAAGGGAACCAAACTGAATGAATGCCCAGGTATCAGGCCAGGTCGACCTATTCTCCATATGGCCAAAGACATATGACCAATCATTCAAACTCCCTCCACTGTATTTGGTACAGATAGGAAGACCAACAACCATAATAAAAATGAGCAGACAGTTCAGGATGATACTTGTTCTCTGCATATCCCAAGGGAACAGACAAAGGATTGTCTGGAGAAAAAGGCAAATAGCATAACAAAGGTATGTGGTGAGATCTGTGACATGCGTCCCGAATAAAAGGTGTAAGCATGCGAGAACCTGGCCTGCCAGACCATAAGTAACTGAACAGAGGGCACCGCAGAGGGCAAGAGAATTGGTGATGCCTATGAAAAATGACAGTGGGATCTTGAGCCAGCTAGGAGAGAAGTGATAACACCAGAAGTATAGTCCTCCCGATGTCGGAAGAGCACTGGCAAGTTCACTCATTCCAATTCCAACGAGAAGGATGAAGCCTCCAGTGACGAGCCACCCCCAAACAATCGCAGCTGGACCGGCGATGAGACCGAAGGACATAGTGCATGCGATGCTGGGGACAAGTCCCATGATGGAGAAACTGAGTCCAAAGATCTGAAGCGTGGTGAATGTCCGCTCGAGCTCCTGCTTGTATCCCAGAGTTGCAAGAAACTCTTCGTCGGGATCGACGTGGTCGCTGTCACTGCTACTGACAGAGCCGTACCACGCAGCAGAGCTGGCTGAATCCCCGTTGATCATGGCAGAAATGTATACAGGAGTACTATGATTTGCTCCTTGTGGTTGGTGGTTCAGAGGTGGTTGACTATGAAGGGAGTAGTTTCTTGGTAAACATTATGGTCCCTATGACTTTCACTAATTGAAGGCCCACACACCCCTTTCAAAGGCGCCTAAAATTTCATATTTTCTTATCGGGGATCGAGATGCTCGATACGGTGAACGCGCCCTCTGGGGAAATTTCGCGACCGCGGCGCCTCGGATACTAAGCCTTCTTCCGAACGGCTGTCAGATGTCAGTCAGGGGGCCTGCAGTTGATCTCCTTCCTTTTCTACACGTGAACACTATGATATAACATCCAGTTTATCTTATCTGATCTTTTCAATGGCAGCCAGCTGAGCACGTCTGACGAGGTCGGACCGTGTGCTTGTCTTGTTGAGCACTTCAGGATCCTTTGCAATTGCACTTAAGAAAACTCCTGCCAGTGTATCACCCGCCCCAGTAACGTTTTCTGGATCTCTGTTGAGCGTCTCCGGCACGTTGTAGTGTTCCAGTAACACACCCTGAGGAGTTCTCAGTGAGAAACCGGCTGCCTCATTTGGTGTTGCTGATGTATCCTCCATCTGAGAAGCACGTGATACAAAGTAGACGCCGTTTGGACCGTCTTTTACCACAATATTCTCAACGAATGGAAGGAGGCTTGTAGCCATTTGAACTATTCCCTTTGATATCAAGTCTTTGTAGCGTGGATTTCTTCTCACCACTACTTCAACTCTATTTCTCAAACTGGAATCAAGAGCAAGGCTATCTAGCACTGGGAACCAATCATCAACATCATATTTGCCTTCAGAATCCATGGCATCATAGATAGACCCAAGTTCAGCCACCGTTGGCGTAATCAAAAACAGCGGGCTTTTTGTCTTCAAACTTTCAAATGCGATTTTCTTTGCTTTTGGCAATGAGGTTGGTTCAACAATGAGCTTAAATCCCAGCTCGTCCTTCAGGTCGTTCACGAAACCAATCATCTTCTTTGAGATATTACAGTCCACGAGAACAGTATTTGGCTTAGCGTCCCTCAAATTCTTTTCAACAAATTCGGTGGTCAAGGTTTCAATAATACCCATATCAGCAGCTGCAACAACCAAAGCACCAGTGGAATCGTGGAAAGAGATGTACTGACTTGTCGTTCCTTCTTCTTGTCTGTCAAGTTCATTATCAATGGTGATAGACTCCTGAATTTTGTCTGCATATATGTCTTTACCAACAGTGGAAATGAACTTCAACGAGTCATTCCCGTGAAGAGAAGATGCTAAAGCTACGTTGTAACCGACGCCACCAACGGAGGATGTGAATTTGGCTGGGTTTGAGTCATTCATCACCACCTCAGATAGTTTTCCGTAGGTATCAAGTGCAACAGAACCAATAACAACAGAGCGGTAATGTGTTTTCTGTCTTGAAACCGATTGTTTGTTAGGACTGGAGACTGAGTAGAATTTTCCGGATTTGGCTGTCTTCTGGATAGATTCGGAACGGATATCTGACAAATGTTTTGCAATACTTGCAGCAGTGCGAGCATTGTTAAGTACAAACTCAATATTGCTTCTCACACTTCTTCCCTTTGTGGCTTCGGCAATCTTTGCCAACAAGAAAGGCGTAAGGTCTTTACCCTTGATTCCCCTGAACAACGCCTCCTTGTTGGCAGCATCAATAACACCATTGATGAATTCTGGCTCAAGTGCAACATCTTCTGGTGGTGGTACGCAGAAAAGTTGCCCCGTAGAGAGGTTCATGTCGTCTGCTTGATTGATGATACGTGCTGCTTCCTCTGTAGTTTCGAAGTTGTAAACAGATTTGATCCCTGAATCCCTTGTGTAGAATCCAGGAATATTCGTTCCCGGTGGACCCATCGAACCAACGAACACACCTTTAGTCTCAAGATACTCCATTGTCCTTTCGATATCAAGAATGCTTTTAGGGCCAGCACAAACAACCGCTACAGGTGTTCGGCCAAGTTCATCCAGGTCAGCACTGACGTCCATTGTGACTTCACCTTGACGATGAACTCCTCCAAGACCGCCTGTAGCAAAAACTCTGATTGAACTCAGATGTGAGAGTATCATTGTACCGCTGATGGTGGTTCCTCCGTGCAGCTTGTTGGCCATAACATAGGGGATGTCCCTGCGTGACACCTTTGATGCTTTAGATGAGCCCAGCAACTCAAGCTCATCGGCTGATAACCCAACTTTGGGAATTCCGTTAATGAAAGCTGTTGTTGCTGGAATAGCACCAAGGCGTCTAATCTCGGTTTCAACTCGCTGGGCCATTTCCAGATTCTGAGGGTACGGTAGACCATGAGTTATGATGGTAGATTCAAGCGAGACAACCGGTTGATTGGCATGAACAGCTTCTCTCACTTCTTCGGAAACTGAAACAGAGGAAAACCTCTTGGCAGTGAAATGTAGGCACCGTCTGGATGTCGATACATGACGAAGCATGGTGAATTACGGCCGATAGTGCTTGCAGTTTGTTTTGATTTAGAAAGTTGATCGTTGATCGTTGATCGTGCTCAAAACCTTATTTCGAGTACAGCTGGCGCGAAAACTCCAGATCAATGACTACGAATATTTGTCTAACGAGATGTACATGGCAATTGTGTATCTGGAAGTGACAGAACTTACAAAGTCTTCTCAATCAACTCGATCTGGTACTCCTCTTTCAAAACCTTGATGATTGGGTCGTTGATCTCTGGAGAGTATGGAGCAATCAAACCTTTCTTAACTGGCAACTCATCCTTCAAGATCATCTGAGAAGCAACAGCACATGGGGTACCAACAAGCTTGGCCATAGAAGAGTAACCAGAGCCAGTTGGAGCACCATAGTCCACAAGAGTAGAGGTACGGGTCTCAGTGGTACCATCAGCATTCTCAATACCGAACTTGTGCTGCAGAAGAACCAAGTCTCTCTCGCCCTTTTCCAACTGCAACATACCTTCAAAGAGAGCACACAAAGTGTCCAATGGGTTACCCTTTGGAATGATCTCCTTGTCAGACAACAAACCAAACCAGTTGAAGCCATCAATAATGGTCTTCTTGGACTCCTCATTGGCGAACTTGGTCTTAGACTCAATGGCGGCAATCAAATCCGCAGAGCTGGAAGACTTAGCACCCAAGTACTGAGCCAAAGCCTCGTTCCATCCAGTAGTCTTGGAGAAGACCTCGGACTCATCGTCCTTCAAGAGACCCAAGTCAACCAAAACCTTGATAAATTCTGGGAAGCCAGCAAAACGCAAAGTACCACGGATAACGGTCTCAGCTTCTGGGATCTCATAAAGCTCTCTGAAAGCAGTGGAGTCTCTGTTTGGGTAAGCAACAAGTGCACGTTCAGTGAACTCATTGATGGTGTATGGAGCTGTCTCACCCATCAATTCTGGGCCATCGACGAACACCTTTTCACCATCCTTGTAGAAAGTAGCAGAGTTTCTCAAAGCCAACAAGACACCTCTAGCAGACCAAGAGAACTTGTAACCCAATGGGTTGTTGGCATCCTCTGGGGCGACCAAACCACCACAGTAGGAAATGAAGGACTTAATCTTACCACCGGCCTTGTGGACCTCGTCGATGGTCTTAACGGCGTAAAGGTGATCAAGACCCGGGTCCAAACCGATCTCATTGAACACGATGATACCGGCCTCGTTGATCTGGTCCTCCAACTCCTTCAAAGCTGGAGAAATGTAGGAGGTAGTGACAACGTTCTTCTTGTTTTTGATGGCAGACTTGACAACAGTGGCATGGTAAATGTATGGAATCAAAGAGATGACGAGGTCATGGTCAGAGACAGCAGCATCCAATTGCTCCTCATTTGAAACATCGATTGAAATGGCAGTAGCATTCTCGCCAGCGAGAGCCTGAGCCTTCTCGAGGGTTCTACAACCAACAGTGACTTCAACGCCATCGGTTTTAGAGAGGATATCAACAGTTGGCTTAGCAACGAAACCAGAACCGAGCAACAAGACCTTCCTGGGCGTCGGCGTTAGTTGAGTGTCAATATGGGGCGAAAGACGGATAAGGATACGTACTTGACCATTGTGATTGATTTGTGGTTTACAAGTGGGGATCTTTTCAGAGTTGGGCAAAGAGTTGCTTGTGTGTGTGTGTCGACAGAAAGTTCATTTTTAAACTGGTGTCCACTGATCAGCGTTTCCCTAATCAAGCGCCGTTTCCGGTGACTCACAGCGAGCGGGATTGCCGGAAACGGCCATATCTCCTACAAAACCCTAAAACGTTTTGATCCGATTGAATTCCACAGACACTTCGCGGATAATCTTTTCGTTTTCTTCCTGGCTAATTGGGGTTACCCGTTCAGGCTGGGGGAATCGCGCGGAGGGGTGAAGAAAAATTAGCTGGGTACAATCTTGTTTCCTCCTACTGTTATTGGAAAAAAAAATCTCCATGGGACTTATCACTATGGCTGTGCCGCCTTACGGCATCAGGCAGCAGTAGTAAACTAATCCCAGAGATTGACTATGATGGAGCTTGCAGAGTGCGCGCAGGTCCGTCTCTCGACTGTTTTCAACCAGTGTGCTTTTTGAAGCTCCTTCACATTCTGTTTAGTTTAATTGACCTCTATTTGAGTGGATCATTCTCTATAGTAGCTTATCAACAAACCACACACATTTACGCCTGCGTTTTAAGCCTAGACCGTGTGATTATTCTAGTCGAGATCGAACTTGATCTATATGAACCTCATATTAAATTTGCTGATGCGCCCTTCGTGAAACTTGACAGCAAAATCTGAAAGATCTACAGGCGTGAAATAGAGAGTACGTGTTAACCCCTGACTCGAAAATTACCACCAAGCGCCGCAATCTTAGCCAAGCTGTAATCGCAACCATTTCATACTATGGACAACTCCAAGTTCGTTCCCAGAAGCATGTCCTGGAAAGTCAGGTCTAAGCGTGCTCTGGGCTTGTTCCAGCAGTCAGTCCCGTATTGGTACCTTGCATCGTTGTTGTTCGCCATCTTTGTCTATGTTTCCAAGAAATCAAATAGCGATCTCCTCAATGATGTGGACATTATATCTTTTGATGACAAGTATGAACAAGACCCAGGCTACGTTGACCCTTACGCTCTCACGTCTTTGAAGAAGCCAACTCTTTTCGAGGAGTTTCCATATCAGATGGACACAACAGTCCTCCCTATCGCCCCTTACAAGCACGTCCAAGAGAGACTGGATTTCAGAGCTACAACAGCTGTATACTTGGAGTCAATCAAAAACTTTGTTACAAAATCGGTTTCCAGCGGTGGTGGTATCCAACCTCCTGTTTTTAATTTCCACTGGAAAGATTTCGTTGATCTCAACATCTTGAAACCACTTCTCGATGAGAAACCAAATTGTTTTAGAATTGGTGCTTTGGGATCCACATCCAGAATTCCATGGTCAAACTGTCTTGATGAACCACAGAATCTTGGTTTCGTTTTTATCACACCATCCCTGGAGCCTGAATCGGAGTTTAGATTGTCGATTAGAGGAAAATCATACCTTTACACAGCGGCCCCACTTCCTAACAAGCTCATTTTCCTTGCTGGAGAACTTGCATTCGTCACCAAGACTGGTAAAAGACTCAGTTTGGATGAAAACACCATGATTGATGAGTATGTTCAGAGAAAGCTGAAAGAACATGGATCTTTGACCCAGCAACAAATCATCAAAGCTCCTATCAATCCCGTTCATGAGATTAATGGTATTTCACAAACATTAGAAAGAGATCTCATCAATTTCGAAGCTGGTAAGGTATTGGACGTCAACGTTGACCTCAGTGCATTCAATGTGCAGTCAACCAAGGAGAAAGCACAACTGGCCAACGCTGCTAGACATTATGATGATCGCCATTTCAGAAATGTTCATATCAAGTCCAAAGATGGTAAGTGGGCCTCAGAGGAGTATTACGACTGGAGATTCTTTAACAAGAAGCTAAATAACTTGAACAAGCGTAAAGCTTTACATGGTGTTGTTACAAACTACCTACAATTGTGCACAAACTTGGGTATTACAACCTGGCTTTCTGCAGAGTCTTTAACTTCATGGCAGTACAATGGTCTTATGGGTCCTTGGGAAGACACAATCAAATTTGAACTTCCTGCGGCTGATCTCGCTAGAATGGCCAACTCTTTCAATTACTCTCTGATTGTCGCTGATCCTAGGAATGGAACCGGAAGCTATCTTGTTGACATCTCACCTTGGTACCTCGAAAGGGCAAGATACAACGATGGTGGTGCCGCTCCAGATGTTGCAGATGGAAGGGTTATCGACACGAAGACTGGTATTTACATCGAACTCTCAGGTGTGATACAGGCCCCTAGAGTGCCAAGGGAGCTGACAGATCGAACAAACGATGAATCATTATCTCAGTACGTTGTAACAGGAAAGGGTAATTTCTGGTATCTTCCAGAGCTTCTGCCGTTGAACAGAACTTTGTATGAAGGTAAGCTTGCTAATGTTCCACAGGTGGTTCCAATCGAGAACAAGAACCCTCCTGAGAGTTATGTGTTCAGAGACCATTTAAGACTGTTTGTGGATGAGAAGAAATGTACCTACGTCCCTGAAGAAGAGAAAGAGAAATTTGATCAGACCTATATCGGATGTTGTCATGATAACCTAATCTGGAAGGAGTATAATTCTACCAAGTTTGCTACATTGAAGTTCATGGAGGTTCACGGTTCAGCATTGAACGTTTTGGATGAAGTTGATATCGATTTTAGTTAAAGAGCCAATCCCTGTCCTGTTTCCGGTAACCAGCTGTAGGCCTTAAGAGCTTCTTTCCTCTTCTGAGCATTGATTTTGAACTGGTCAATATGGTCCGTTAACAGTAGGAGCTTCTCGCAATCCTGTAGACTTCTAACAAGCATGTTTCTCAGTGTTTTCATGAACTCTGCTGGGAAATGGATGAGAATTGCTTCCAAGACACGTACCAAAACATTCACCAGATACTTGAACTTGTTTATTCTTCCCATGTTTGTCTGGTCCACATCATTTAGGATTTGAAAAACGGCATAACCAGTAGTGAATAGGAAGAAACCTAAAAGAAATGGGTAGCGTTTCATATCCGGATCTAGTTTGATCATCTGCTCTAGAACCTCAACACTTCCAACAAGACGTTCATACTCTTGTTTCATCATGTCAGCCTCAAATCCAGAAATCAAATCGTGGGAAGCAATGTATTGTGTCATGAACCCAATACACAAATTGATGTATTTTGCATAAAGAAGATCAATCATGTAGCTTTCTGGATCACTGCTTGGAATGAGGATTTGACCTTTGAACCTCTCTTCTATCTGTGTAATTTTATGAAGCAGCCGACTTTGTTGAGTAAAAATGTAGGTTTTCAAATGCGTGGAGGCCTTGTGGTCTCTCTTGTACTCGTAAAGCTTGGCCATGAGTTGCGCGATTGGTATGAACCAGCCGTATATGCCCTGCTGAACGTCAAAGCTATAATCGACAAATTTCCTTCTTGATAAATCCATCTCTGCTGCTAGAGGAATTTCACTAGACTTGAACCACAAGATCTCACAGCATGGAACATAAACTGGGAAAAACTCGCTATCTTCCATCAATGACGGGAGATTGAAACTGAAAGACGTGATGCGATCCATAATGTAAACCGCCCACCAGGAACGTCGTTGTTCTTCTTTAAACTCCTCATCCTGGGATAGAACCGGTTGTCTCATAAATATCTTCAGCGTGTCACATGCAAGCCTCCACCAAAGAACAGAATCCTTAGGGAAAGACATCCATGGTTGGAAATAAGTGATGTGAATAACCGCAATGAACTCATCGTATGAAAGTCTGTAGGGATCCTGTGGGATTCTCTCCTGAATAAGATGATACATCATTCGGTATGTTTCTTCTCTCCTGCTTCCTGCAAAGAACCAGTGATCAATGTGGATCGTGGATGAGAGAAGAATTGTCAAAAGAAGAGTTGGATGGAGCTGTCGTTTACCGCTCATGACTGCTGATGGTCTCAAAATGGAGAAAACGTTCGTAGGGGGCCGGATCACATCCCCGAAGTAATACTCTAAAAGATCTTCAGCAACATTTCGTGGGATTCCTAACAGTCGGAGGTCGTGGTCAATAGTGTAAATTAGTGGATATTTAGATATCTCTGATGCAGCGGGAATCGGTGTCGGCAGAAACGTAGATTCTGGAAGGGGAGATGGAGCAATCATGGTGTGTGGCAGTGGTGGAAGCGTCATTTTATCATCTGATGAATCACTAATGCCTTGCCTTAAGGACGGTGGAGATTTATGGCCTTCAATAGGCAAGTCCAGTGTTCCGACTGCAGGCGGTATAGAGTTCGATGTGATATGCATTGTTGGAGGAATTGGGGTGGATGGAGGTATCATTACAGCACATAGAGGAGGTTGGGCCTTCGGCTTCCTTTTCTGGATTTCTTTCGGATACTTGTCGCTTGCTCTTCCTCTTTTCTTCTCCTTCCTGAGATATGTACATGTCAGCTTCATGTGGGAACAGTGCGAGCAAGGATCGTTCCCATCGCATTTGGTTCGCTTGACATTGCAAGAGTCACATGCCCTCCTAATTCGGGACATTCGCTTGCCTGGACGATCTGCAGTTTTGCCATTCATAGGTTGTGGGGGAAATGAAGAGGCGAGCTTTATTGGGTGATCATGGATGTTCGTCCCTTCTAGATTTGATGCGCGCGAGCCAAGCCAAAAAAAGACATGCAGACTACTAAGGTGTCCCCCGCGAATATCTCCTAAGATGTGGGGCCGCTATCTTATAAGAGTCTGGTATATATATCATATATTCCATATTCAAGACCCCTGGAGCTCTTCCTCCCAGAGGTCCCTTTGTGTTATGAACCATTCTGGGAGATCCTCGTCATTTGGAAGCTCCACAACAATCGAGTCCACAGCCTTGAAAACCCTATCAGTATTGTAAAACCGGTAATTGCAAGAATCTTGAAGTTGCACTGACTGCTGCGTAGTGGGTTTGTTTTCCTCTGTTGCAGTGTTATTCTTCTTTCTCATTTCAACCATCTTCAAGAGGGTCTTTGGAACCTTTGGCGAAGCTGATAGAAGATGATCCTCATTGTCATTGTCTTCATCGTCCAACTCCATCGCATCTTCGGAGTATCGCCTTGTCTGCTCCTTTACCGTAGAAGTTGTATCGACAGTTTCTGATGTGATCCTTCTGCGGCCTTCCATATTAGATGTGAGGTGGAGAGTTGCAAGCTCCAAAAATGTCTCGGAAAAGTAGTTGGAATTTTTACCACTGTACAAACGGTACTCGCTTATCAAACTTGAGTAGTTCCACTTACACACTTTCCTGAGTAGACCAATGACAACATTTGTCTTATCAATGACCAGAAGGTTGTAATTGTTCTTGTTGACAAGCACCTTGAAGACCTTCTGGATGATTTCAGGAGTAAACACCATCCAATCTGTATTGTTCTCGCTAATCTCGGTGTTGATTGATTGATTTTCGAAGCGATACGCCTTGATCCCGTTGAGTTTCATAAAGTTCTCAAAATTCTTCATTACAGGAGCCTCATTATCCAAAATAGCGATCGACTTGAGTTGTAGAGTTTCCAAAAAGGCGAAGTTGATGGCGTCCAGCTTTGAGCACCTGTCTTATAACAGGCTGTTAGTCTCACTGTGAGCATGAAGGTAGAGTATCCAGACAGGCTTACATATTCCCTCTTCAACAAGTCCAAAATTATCCGGTGGTAACAGCATTCTTGTGAGTCCCAGTTTCGGTAGAGCTTGTTTGTGTTGGGGTTATTCCCACTCTTCTGCCCTTGTTACACCAAGTGTGATCAGGGAGGCGCACTGGCCCAACCACTTTCGCGAATTTTCTTGGTGAGCGTTTGCCAAAAAAACGCCGACGACTTTGTTTGTGTTGAAAGGATACCTTATTAGAAAACGCATTAACGTCCACAACATCCGCCTGAGCGCATCAAACCGTTCTCCACCTCCATACATCCGATAGTGTCTTCTCAGAAGCACCTGCATTGATAATTGACTGCTCCTTCAGGCTTAAACGTACGTGCGTCTTGTCCCCCTCCGCTTTTTCCTACACCTCAGCGGCAAACCACTAACATATCCCCCAGGACACATCTTGTTACGGTAGAAACTCCTCAATCTACCGTCTCAAAATCACACAACGTGTCGTCAGATATCCACACACAATCTAGCCCAGTTCAGGGCCCGCAATCAGACTTGGTCAAGGTTACTGCCTCCCAACTTGCCATATTAGCCACAAAAGCCACAGAAGATAACTTCCAAGTCACGGTACAGAAGATTGAAGCTATTGTCAAGTCGTCTCCTCCAGAAGTATTTGTCAAGTATCTAAGACGTCTTCTCCTCCACAGCTCAGATATCATCTCCACCAACGTTGTTGTGAATCAACAGACCTTCAAGCTCATCCAGCACGAACTTAAGAGTTTAGCGGCTGACAGTTCCAGAACACATCTTTTCCAGCAAGTCATCTCGGACGTTGATTCTGAACTTCTCAAGCTCTTCACGCTCGAGGACCTCTACAACAAGTACGAACTTTCCGACTTTGAAAGAGTTTGTTTGACTTTACCACTTTCATCCTCCACTGAACAAGTCAAGGAGGTCATTACCAAGTCATTTCCAGGTCTTCTCAAAGCCATCAAGAACTTCGAGATCTCTCCAGAACGTCTGTCCAAACTTGTTTCTGACACTGCATCCAGCGAATTTGTGCCTCTTCTCGAAAAGGTTATTCTCTTTAGTGTTTCCAGTGACGCTATCACACAGAATATCTTGCCAATCGCTGATCAAGATCTTCAAACACGTCGTCAAACTCTGACACAGGACATTGAGAAATCTTTGGTTGCCTTATACAAAAACTTATCAGGTATGCCATTCACCGATATCCTTCAGGCCCTTGGCCCAGCGAACATCGTTCCAGAACGTCTCATGAGCGACATTCTTTCAATCCAGTCGCCGGACGACCTCAATGAGACGTTAGCACTCCTCCTGTCTGAGATTATCTACCCTGGCTCTCAGGGGCTCACAGGTAAAGTTGGAGAGATTACAGCCCTTACACCATTAAGCATCCCAGAAGCTTCTGCGAAAGGTTCACAATTTGGTTCGATTATTAGGAAACTCCCACATCCATCATGGTCCTCCATCTTTAGCTCCATGAACCAAAGACTCCCTGATCCACAAATGACAGAAGCATCCCTCAGTGAACTTCTCTCTGCTTTGGATGACCAGACTATCGACGCTTTTCTTGAATTTGATTGGACATTGTCTTTCAAGATCTCGCTCTTTGTCACAATCAGACGCTTGAACCCACAAAGGGGATCTTTCGATCTTTTGAGAACCAACTATCTCAAACCAATCATCAATGATGCTTCTCTCACGAACATAAAGAACACTGTTCTCTATTTCAAGAACGTCACCAACTTGGAACTTCATTGTATTTCTATGTCAACTGCCATTACAGATATGGAGTTCAAAAAATTCCTCCACCAGGTGTTTGAAGAAGACATCAAAACTGCTCCAGAACTGATTGCTCTCGGTTGTGTTCATTTCACCCCTCAGTCTGCAACTGTTGACGACTTGTTCGAAAACATGATGGTTCATTTACTGGATGATTCTTCTCCTTATTATCCGTTCATCTTGAACGACCTCAAGAACAAGGAATTGCTGCTCAAGATTTGTGGTAAACTTGTGTCTACCAGATCTGTATTGGCTCTCAACAAGACTCTCTTGGCTTACTTATCTAGTATGGGCTTCATTACAGAGTTCTTGGATGGATTGAATCTAGGAACTGCTCTAGAGGTTGGTGCTCTTACCGTCAGTGTTGGCTGGTATAATGGTTATGAACAGTATTTGCTTGGTAAGAGAAACTCTCCAAACTTTGCTGAGACATTGATGAAGCTCCTCGAGTCCCATGTTGATCCTAAGCGTGGCTCTAGAGCTGTTTCTCTCAAGGCAGTACATCTCATTTTGAAGAGCCTTTCCACTGCTAAGTTGTCGTTGTTCCAGAAAGATCAAACTAATGAGATCAAGGCGCAGGTTTTACAAATTTACCCACGCTTGATTAATTTCGGGGGTATTCACGATGATGCCATACTGGCTAATGGGGAGCTCAACTCTTTTTCATTCGAAGTTGAACAGCAGATGAAGGCTTTGTATCAGAGAATGTACAACCATGATCTCGAGATCAAAGATGTTATCTCTATGCTTCAGCGCCTTAGAGACAGTGACGTTCCAGCAGACCAAGATCTCTTTGCTTGCATGATCCATTCCCTACTCGATGAGTACAAGTTCTTCCCAGAGTATCCATTGAATGCTCTTGCTATCACTTCTGTCCTCTTTGGTTCCATGATTCATTTCGATCTCATGAAAGGTCCAGCGCTTGATGTTGCTCTACACTGTATCTTCAAGGCTTGCCAACAGCCACCAGATTCCAACATGTTCAAGTTTGCTGTGCAGGCACTTTACGCTTTCAGAACAAGACTCACGGAGTTCCCAGAGTATTGCCAATTGTTGATCAGAATTGAGCCTTTGAAGTCTCAGCCCCAGGTCTATCAGATGATTTCTGTGGCCGCAAATGGTGAGGACCAAGTGGTTGAATCTACACGCTTCAAGTCTGTCAGTGCAGTTGTCAACTTATTTAATGACGTTCCACAAAACTCCCCAGAAAAGTCTGTGTCTTCTAAGATTCTTTTCATCATGAACAATTTGTCCGAGGAGAATTTGATCCAAAAGGCTGAGGAATTGAGAAGCTCTCTTGCTCCTTCTATCTATCAGTGGTGGTCGGAATATCTCGTTTCCAACAGAGCCAAGACAGAGCCAAACAACCATCATATTTACTTTGAACTTGTCTCGCGCATCTCCGATGAACTGTTGTTCAATCATATCATCAGTGTCACGGTGCGTCATGTCAAGAACTTGTTGGAAAACTCAGACGAGTCACAAACTGACAGATCGCATTTGAAGAATCTTGGTAGCTGGCTTGGTTTGATGACATTGGCAAGAAACAGACCATTGAGACACAAGAGTGTTGCTGTCAAGGACTTGCTTGTTGAAGCGTCTGACCGCTCGAAGTTGACAATGGTTATTCCATTTGTTTGCAAATTCATTGACCAGTCTAAATCATCAGAAGTGTTCAAACTTCCAAATCCCTGGACACTTGGTATCATGAAAGTTCTTGCTGAGTTGTACGAGTTCTCAGAGTTGAAGTTGAACCTCCGCTTTGAGATTGAGGTTCTTTGCAACAGTCTAGGGGTGGACTTGTCTTCTATTGAGCCTTCTACTATTGTCAGAAGACATGATCCACACAGCTTGCTCCAAACCGGTATGGCTTCTCTTTCTCTCGGGACTAAGTCTGTTGGTATTGATCAGGTACAGTTGTTTGCTCAGCACCAACAGCTTCAACATCAGCAACAACAGCAACATCAGCAGCCCCAGCAACTACTACAACAGCAACCTCAACCTCAACACCATCAGCAACAAGCTTTGGGCATTCCGCCGGCTCCAGTTCATGCCGCTCCGATTGCTCAGCTTCCTCTAGTGAACGATTCTATCCTTCAAAACTTGGTTGGATCTACATTGTTTGTTACGAATGCTACTTTGAAGCGCATCTTCACCGCTGCTTTAGGCAAGTCACTTCGTGAAATATTACCACCTGCTGTTGAACGTGCTGTTAGCATCGCTGTTACCACTGCCAGATCACTGGTATTGAAGGACTTTGCTACCGAGCCAGATGAGATGAAGCTCCGTAACGCTGCGGTCAATGTTGTTCGACAGTTGGCTGAGAGTCTTGCTTTGGCTACTTGCAGGGATCCATTGAAAGAAAGTATTCAGTCTGCAGTTCTGTCACTTGCTCCTCAGCCATTCCCAGCTGAAGAGCTCCCACAAGCAATCAGCGACAACCTTGACCTTGTTTGTTCTATTATCCAAACTGCCGCTATGGACAAGGCTACTGCAGAAATCGACGAAGTCCTCGTGAGTTCGATTGCTGTCCGTCGTCTTCACAAGGAGAGAAATCCAGATCAACCATTCTATTCCCAGCACTTGTCAAGATATTCCTTGAATCTTCCGGATCCACTTGGCTTGAGAAGTAACGGTGTGACTTCACAACAGTTGCAAGTTTACGAGAACTTCGGATCGACAGTCATGGCTTCTCCCGCTATAGCTACACCTCAACCACTTGCGTCTCGTCCAGTGTCACAAGTACAAGCAGCACAAACACAACAGCAACAGCTGCAAGCACAACTATTACAACAACAATCTCAACCACCAACTCAGCCTGACCACCTTATCTCTGCCGCAAACACTCCTATAACTGCTCCTCTTACCACTGCAACGGTAGCAGCTTCAATCACATCACTCCCAACTCCACAGTCCCTCTCTGCCACACTTTCGATGCAACATCAACTTGGTCCAGACCAGGTCTTCCAGTATCTTCAGACTTGGATTGACAACTTGGCTAGAGCTACTTCTGAGTCTTCTGCAACTTCCGTTCAGGATATTGCTCCGGATTCTCCTATTCGCCTTTTATTGAGTCAGATATTTGGTCTTGTTGGGAAGAACTTGAGCAGGGACACTCTTCTTTTGAAAACTACACAGCATATTCTGAACACTATGCTATCTTTGACCGAGTCTGGCTTGACTGTGGACGTCTTTGTTTTCCTTTTGGAGAAGATCTGTGGTATCTCGGCTACTGTCAGGAAAGATTTGATTTGGTGGTTAGAGCATGTCAATGAGGATCGCAAGTTCAACACGAGGGTTTTGATTGGTCTTTTCACTACAAGAATTGTCACTCCAGTCTCATTAGATGGTGCCCTTTCCAAGAATGTTTCTCACTCTACGCTTGAGTTCACTGTTTCCTTGATCCGCGAGAGTTTACAGAGCACCGCGTTTGCCGCCTATATCTCTGACTTTGCTGCAACACTCGACAGATTGAGGACTTTCAAAGATCAGAATGAGACGGTTAAAGAATTCCTTGACTCGATTGATGAACTTGACGTCGGAATCTTGAAGGTTACGTCTGCTGAAGGTAAAGTTGATATTCCAGATTCTGGAGTGATGTCGTATATTTTCCTTGAGTGGATTCGTTTACTCCAGAACTCACATGCTACCGAGTCCATGAAGGTCTCATTCATAATTCAGTTAGTCAGACATGGCATTCTTGATGATACCGACAAGATGACACTTTTCTTCAGAAGTGCGATCAACACTGCTGTCGATTATTTTAAGGAAAGTGACCCGGCTACTGATGGATTCCTCGCTGCGGACAGTCTCTCAAGCTTACTGATCAAGCTTATTGTTCTTCAGGAAAACAGTGATGCAAGATCCAAGATGATTCAGGTTTCACTCTCTGTCATCTCTTTGGTCTTTACAGAAGATCATTGTCGTTCTAAAGAAAACTTCAACGAGAGACCATACTTCAGAATATTTTCTTCTGTTCTCTCTGAATGGAACTCAACAGAAACATTGGTAAAGGATGCTTCTCTCAGCTCAAAGCTCTACTTGAGTTTAGCCAAGTTCTTGAATATTTTCCAACCTTTGGCTTTCCCAGGATTTGCATTTGCCTGGATTACACTGATCTCTCATCGCTTCTTCCTCCCAAATGTGTTGGCGCTTGGTGACCCACTTGCTGAATCCAAGTATGTCCTTCTTTTGCTTGCTTTGCTTAGATTTCAATCTAAGCATGTCAAGGCAAAACAGATCCCAGAGGTTTTCACTGTTATCTATAAAGGCACATTGAGGTTGTTTTTGTTACTCCTTCATGATTACCCAGAGTTGCTTGTCAAGTATCACTATCAATTATGCTGTGAGATTCCACCTTCTTTCATCCAGTTGAGAAACATTGTTCTTTCTGCCTTCCCTAAGAATGTTTCTATGCCAGATCCATTCACACAAGGTCTGAAGGTTGACAGACTGCCAGAAATTTCAGAAGCTCCACAAGTTGGTTACAAGGTTGCCGACGATTTGAGTTTCAAGAAAATAGTTGATGGTTATTTGAGAATCCCAACCAATATGCCATTGAAGCAGATTTTCAACTACCTCAAGCAAGATACTGTTGAAGAGGCTGGTATTGGTTACACTAAGACACAGTTCAACGTAAGATCGATCAACGCTTTGGTTCTCTACGTGGGTATGCAGGCTGTTGCTGACAGACCAAGCAACGGTCAGTTGTTCAACCCAAAATCATCTTACTTCAGTCTCTTGACAGGTTTGATGCAGGAAGGTAATGTTGAGTTCCACTACCAGCTCATCAGTGCTGTCTGCAACCAGTTGAGATATCCAAACTCCCATACGCACTGGTTCAGTCACCTTGTACTGCACTGCTTTGGTAATCAGTCGTTGTGGAATGGGAAGAAAGAACAGATCCAACAAGTCATTGTGAGGGTGTTGTTGGAAAGAGTTATTTGCAACCGTCCACATCCATGGGGTCTTCTCATCACGTTTGTTGAGCTGTTGAAGAATTCTGAGTTTGCCTTCTTTGATCTGCCATTTGTCAAGGAAGACCCAGAAATGGAGAGACTTTTCAACACCTTGCTTCGTCATTTTGGTACTAGTTCTGAGAATGGTAGCTCTCAAGTCACTGCCTGAAATAATCTCTGCATAAATGTTCTGTATACTATTTAATTCATGATTGGCATGTATATATAACTCGATCGAAGTTAAGGTGGTGTAGTAGGCACTGCCTCTCTGCAGCGCGCGCTTTCTGGCAAATATTGTGATCCAAAGAAAAAGATCCCAATCGCAGCCCTTCAACCCCTAAGACGCTGCTACCAACCGCCACCACAACAAAAACGACATGAGCAACGTTTTCGGTTTCCTCCGGAGAAGAAGAGGCTCTACTGACAGTGATGCTAGCGACATCCTCGAACAACCGCGCGTGAAGTCTAGAAAACCGCCAAGTATGTAACTGCTTAAGGACCCGTGTGTGACGGAAACACTAACAAATAACTTTCACAGACACAGCGTTCAGACAACAACGGTTGAAGTCATGGCAGCCAATTCTCTCCCCACGTTCGGTTTTACCGCTCCTCCTGCTGACTGCGATTATATTCACGCCTCTGGGAATCGCCCTTATATTCACGTCCTATAATGTGCAACAACTTGTGGTGGAGTACGGAAGTTGCAGCACCGAGGCAAACACAACGAGCTTTTCAGAAATTCCTTCTGGATATGTCACTAGACATTTCAAAGGAAGTACACCAGATGGTTACGAGAAGCCCTCCTGGAAGTTGATTCAGAATGATACCGATGATTCACTGACTTGTCAAATTAAATTCCAAGTGCCACATGATATCAAGGGCCCGTTGTATCTTTACTACAAACTCACAAACTTCTATCAGAACCACAGAGAATATGTTGAGTCCTTTGACCTCCAGCAGTTGAAGGGAGAAGCTGTCAAAGCCGTCGACCTTGATGACGATTGTTCGCCTTTGAAAACCAATCATGAAGGGAAGCCATACTACCCATGCGGGCTCATTGCAAACTCTTATTTCAATGACACGTTTAGTTCACCATATAATGCGAATGATGATACGGATATCTTTGAGATGAGTGATAAAAAGATCTCCTGGAGCACAGACCGTTCGAGATACAAGAAGACCAAATACTCACCAGATGATGTTGTGCCGCCTCCAGGATGGATGAAGATGTTCCCAGATGGTTATACTGAAGACAATATGCCAGATCTGTCCGAGTGGGAATCACTTCAGGTTTGGATGAGAACTGCTGGTCTCCCAAGTTTCATGAAGCTCGCTTTAAGAAACAATTCAGGAACATTAGCTGAGGGTCAATACATAATAGATGTGGGGCTCAACTACCCTGTGTCACTATTCGGGGGTACAAAGTCGCTTGTGCTTACTACAAGTACTATCATCGGCGGACGTAACTTGAGCTTGGGTGTTGCCTATCTTGTGGTTGCTGCTTTGGCGATCTTGTTTGGTGTGATTTTCCTTGTCAAGTACGTACTTCAGCCAAGAAAGCTCGGGGATCACTCGTACCTCAACTTTGACCGTCCAGACGAGCAGTCTTCAGAAACTCGTCCCTCCACGAGAAGGGAGATCCTGTGATAATATGTGTATTTCTCATGAAATTAAGGTGTTGCTGTCTTTTTTTTTGCCCTCTAGAACCTTGGAGAAAGTAGCTTTCCCTTCCCCAGCCATTCGCGAATCTGCTGACCCTAAGATCAAACAAACAAAAAAGCCACGCCTAATGGCCACCCCTCTCCCATACCACGAGCGCCGAAAGATAATCACGCTATGTCAAGAATCAAGCGTATTCTTAAAGAGTTAGACGACGTCAAGAACGACACACAAGCCTCTGTCACGCTTAAAATTTCGGATGATGACATCAGCCACCTAACGGGTACATTCCTCGGCCCACCAGACACGCCTTACGCTGGAGGTAAATTCGTTGTCGACATCAAGATTCCAAATGAATACCCTTTTAAGCCTCCGATTATGAAATTCGACACAAAGGTCTACCATCCGAACATCTCCTCTGTCACCGGTGCAATCTGTTTGGACATCTTGAAGGACGCGTGGACCCCAATCTTGACACTCAAGTCCTCCTTGATTTCCCTCCAGTCCCTTTTCCAGTCACCAGAGCCAAATGATCCTCAGGATGCCGAGGTGGCCAAGCATTATCTCTCTGACAAGGAGGGATTCAACAAGACCGCAAAGTACTGGACCCAGATGTATGCTAGTGACAACAGTGATAAAGACGTCAACGATGCCCAACTGTATGGAATCGATGAGGGTACTGTGAACAACTTTGAAAACATGGGCTTCCCAAGGGATAAGGTCATTGAGGTCTTGAGAAGACTTGGGATAAAGAAGGTTGACGGAGAGCCAAGAACCGAGAATAAGGTTATTGAAGAGTTGCTCAAAGAGAACTAGTTCACCTACAATGATACCATTTCTTTACTTTATCCATTCAATAACGACAGCTGCGATCAATTACGTTAACTTTACTTTCTTAGTTACATTAAATTTATACGTAGCAAAATTTTTATGGCACTGAAAATCATCAGGCCGTTTGTTTACCCTTTTTCTTCTGTGCAGTAGAACCTGATCCATTCTGTTTGTTATCTTTGGAACGGGTTCCAAAATTACCGTTGGAACCATTTTTAGCTTTTTGATCGGAGAAAGCAAATTTTGGAGGTTTTGGCTCGACAAAGACAGTACATTGCTCAATGTTGATGGATCCTTTGGCGAGAGCCTTCTCCATGTGGGCAGATGTCTCAAAGGCAACAAGAGCAAATGAACCCTTTGGTTGGGTTCTGGTAACTCTACCGTTGGTAGCTTTCTCCAATCCACGTTTGATCTGTTCAGCATTCAAACTGTTCACATTTTTCACCATTACGACATATGGAGTGTCTGACTGTGACTTTTTCTTTTGTTGCACTTTCTGAGAGTTGGTAGTGTCAGACGATGGAGCTGCTGTTGCTGCTGCTGGCTTTTGTGTGACAACTGGCTTAGTGATCTTCGCTTTCACGACTGAAGTTTTCAATGGAGTGGTAGATACAGCCTGTGCCCAGCTACTTGGAGCTGCCGCTTTCACAGGGACAGGTGATGCTTCACTTGATGGTTCGGTTGATGTGTCCTTTGGCTTCGAATCATTTGACTTGACTCCCTTGGTCTTCTCCTCTGTTGTATTCTCTGTTGCTGACTTCAGGTCCTCATCATCTTCCTCCTTAGCTTCAGTTGGTTTCTCAGCCTTGACTTTCTCCTCCTTTGCCTTCTCCTCCTTTGCATTTTCCTCCTTTACCTTCTCCTCCTTCTTGATATCCTTCACCTCTTGCTTTTTCTCAGCTTGAACCGGATCCTTATGAGCAACCCCATTCATTGTAGCAGACTCCATTTTCTCCTTCTTTTCAGATTTCATAGCGTCTGACTTGACAGGAGTAGCTGACTGTGGTGGTGTCTTAGAGGCAGCCTTGGAAGGAGAAACAGACTCTGGACTAGCACTCTTCTCATCATCAGCCTCAGTGGAAGTCACCTTCGAAGAATTAACGGAATTACCGTCCTCCAGAATGGAGTGAGGAACCTCGTTCTCATTTTCAGAGTTCAATTCGTAGTCCTCGTCTGGAATGAGTCTGAAAATGTCGTTGGTGATGTCGTAGACTTTGGAGTTCGAAGCTGACTTGAGCACGAAAGACTGGGTGAATCTGTAGATGGCAACTTCATCCTTGAGGGCCAACTCACCAACAACGGATATCAAGATGGAGTTCTCGGCCACTGACTGGAAGTCAATGCTGGAAACTCTGATTTTGGAACCGGCAAGCTTAGACTCTGCGTAGAATGTCTTGATACCAGCCTTGGAGGCAAGTGAGGTGGTCTCTATAGACTTGTGGATGAAGTTAACACCCGGTGTATCCGGTATCTGGGAGTGTCTGAGCTGAGCATCCTCTGTGTAGACCTCGGCTAGTCTCGACGGGTCCTCGTGGAGGCTCTTGTAGTAGAAGCTAGCGAAAGAGTAGGTGATCTCCTCAAGTGACGACATGGGGCAGCGCAGATTATTGGCTCCTGTAATACAAATTATATGGATGGACCAATGGGAAAAGAGTATCCTGGCGCAAGTTAAACAGAAAGAAAAAAAACTCTGCGGGTTCGTCGCTTGAAGAAGTGTGCGAGCTGATGGATGGATGATAAAATAAACGCCCAATTTTCCTTCTAGTGTGTTCGCGAACATAGAGGGCGCATCATGATAGGACCTATGGGCAAAAACTTCTACAAACAGCAAGAAATATACATCATAACATTGGAATCATCGTACACATTCTCACTACTCGCCAGATAGCGAGTTGAGTTGGCCACTCTGAGCCTGGCTGTCGTTCTTCAATCCGTGAATTTCGCCAGCGTACTTCTCCATCTCCGGGATTCTCTTCTTCAACTCTGTCAAGCAGAAGCTCGTTAGTAAAGCCTGTCCTCCTGTAGATACATAGTTGGCGGCACGAGGAATGTTCAATTCATCTGCGAGGCTCTCCAGTGTCTGCTTCACGTTCCCGTCTTTTGAGCCATTTGCGTGCTTAGAGAGAATCTTCAGGTCATAAAGCTTTGGGAAGAAGAGAGAAATCTTGTGTAAGAATTCCTCCTCTTTACTAGCCATCATATCGTTCGTTAAAAGTGCAATGAGAAATCCAAAGTCATAACCAGCGTGAAAACTTGACCAATGAACATCTGGAAGCAACACCAATCCAGAAGATGTCAATAGTTCTGCAAACTCGAACTGATCAATACCATACATCAAGTGCTTTGGGAAATCAATTCCTGTCTTGGCCAACGACTCGTATGCCTCATCCGAGATCATTCGGGTGTTTAAGTCGAACTTAAAGTTGAATTGCCAAGTGCTGTACACTTGATCTGGTCTCTTACCGTTGGCGTCCGTTAAAGAGATACCAAATTGTATCAAGTTGAGGAGATCTGCATTCGTTCTCAATGTCTGGTAATGATAGTCATCAGTTGAAGAAAAGACACCAATTGGCCTTGCGAGGATACCTGGGAATTCTGTACTGAATGAAACGTAATTATACTCTGTGATGAGTTGACGGATTATAGAGAGCTCATTGTGAAGATTGTCTGCCCACACATCCTTAACAACAACCTGTGTTTGTGGAATCTGTGGCTGCGGACCAACATGTTGGCCTGAAATTTGTTGTTGTGGCTGCTGTGCCTGTTGGTTCATTAATGTCGGGTTAACAGCTCTCTGTTGGATCTGTGGAGAGAAGTTCGAGATCTGGTGAAGCTGCTGAAGGTGATTGAGCTTCTGTAGCTGAGCCGCCTGTGACAACTCACCCTGCTGTTGCATGTGTGGAAAGCTCATCCTGTAGAATCAGCCCCTTGCACAAATGTATGCGAATTTCTAAAGCTTCTTCTCCTGAGTGCGATTGCTAGGGCAGCTGTTATTCTTTAAAAAGCTTCTATCAAGTACTGTAATTTGGGATTGGCCAACGGAGTGGTCTTCGCGACCTCGACGGAAAAACAACATCACCCGGACACCACAAGGCGAGGATATCGAGCTAATGATACAATTGGTGACATATCTACCATTGTTCTCTGAAGGTGAAGATATCATGAAGCTTTAATGTTTCACTATTGCTTAAATTTCAGGGAAGTTTAACCATATGAGCATGGTATGAAACGAAATTTAGCTCATGGTGCCCTGGTGTTCGGATGTATGGCCTGGCCGACGTAATCAGCTAAACACCCGAACATCTAGTTGCTCATCAAGCTGCTGCATGAGTGGACGTATTTTACAATTACAGCTAGTTGGTCGACACTACTAGTAATTAATACGACGTCGTCGTAAAATATATATAATAATACGCTAGACGTCGACGACGTTATCAATATTTATATATAATTAGCAGCTGGTGGAAGACGTATATATATTGTAGAACATAAGTGACGTAGGAGGACTAATTATCCCCTTATATAGTGAGTGTGTGAAGCACTCCTGCATCGCTATGTTCACCTTATTGGGATAGCATTGGTTATAAGCCGAGTGATGTGGGCAGCTATACCATATTTACATTGCAGCCGGCGTCGACGATATTATTGGTACTTTGCCCCCAAGCTACCAAATCCCTACGCAATACTTCATCAGCTGCGCCAGCTAATTATTAATTATAATACTTCTATTATAAGGCTTACAATTTCCAAATTGGTAACGGAATGTCGTACATATCTGATGTTTATTTACCCCTAAAAGGCCCACTACAGTCCGTGGGCCCGGGTGTCCTATCCAGATCGAGGTCTTCCACGTACTAATTTGTTGTTTGAGAACGCGTCACGCACGCATTGTCGTGGAACAAAAAAAATAGCATGTGATTTTCTATGCCTGTGGACCTTTGCCCCGCACGACAGCATAATTGGCGTTTATGATACTAGACACGCTTTCACTTAGGCTAACTGAGGAATGGTACCCATGAGCTCTAATTGTGTTTTTATATGAGGTAGAAAGAGCTTACTATCCATTGGCAAAAGAACAATGTTTTCTCTGATATGAGTAATTAAACTTAGATCATCCTGGATGGAAGTATGACGTACAGAGCGATGCGACTCGTGATAATATTAGTTTACATTTCGCCGTATACCCCTAAAAGAGCCTCAAACAGCTTCTATAAGCATCTATATTGGGTGGCTCAGCGACTTTGCCATTTTTGAAAGCCACGGTAACGGACATGGGATTTCCAGATCGGTCGTCTGGAGAGGAATTAAGGGGGGGCCAAGCCCAACAACCAAAACAATCAATGCATGTAAAGCTGGGATGATCAGAATTCCGACACCCAAAGATATCCCGGGCTATCTATTTGCCATTTAGCCGAAAAACACGCGGCTCGTTGAGATCTGCCACAACTCTGGCCTACCAAAGTATAAATACAGTGTGTCTCCCGGAGCTTCTCAACCAACACCACATACCATTCCCCACTCCACTCACAAAACACCAGCAAGCGTATAGATCATACCACAGAGTTTGTTCTATAAGCTCATATTGTCCTCAGAGAATCCGCCAAAGTGTTTTCTAATCTTCTTTCTTCGAAGCACCACCCTTTCAACCACAAGCGTACTTCCAGCTCCGGTCTAGGAAGTGATCCCGTCTTCTTCCATTGAAATCTTGTGCGTTGCATCACAAATAAATATTAAACAAAAAAATGGTTTCTATTAAAGTCAAGAATGACAGAGTGTCATACTCTTCTGACAAAACCAAGTTGTCGACCAACTACACCTATCAGAACTCTCTCGTCGAGAAATCCGAGGCGGGTGTCTATTCTGTCACTCCCTTCACCAAGGACTACCAGTTTGAGGTCGACTTGAAAGTTCCAAGAGTTGGATTGATGCTTGTGGGATTGGGTGGTAACAATGGATCAACTTTTGTTGCAAGTGTTGAGGCAAACAAAGCTCAATTGACTTTCAACACTAAAGACGGTGAAAAAAAGGCCAACTACTTTGGCTCAGTCACTCAGTCTTCTACTATCAAGATTGGTATCGACTCCACTGGAAGAGATGTTTACGTTCCATTCAACTCTGTTCTTCCATTGGTTAACCCCAGTGACCTCATTGTTGGTGGCTGGGATATCAGCAGTGCTGATTTGCAAGTCGCTGCTAAGAGAGCTAAGGTTTTGGAGTATGATTTGCAGGATAAGCTGGGCTCTAAGTTGAAAAACTACAAGCCATTGAAGTCCATCTACTACCCAGATTTCATTGCTGCTAATCAAGAGGAAAGAGCTGACAACATTTTCAACGTTGATGCTTCTGGTAAGATTGATCAGTCCGCCAAATGGGAACATGTCGAGCAGATCAGAAACGATATTAAGAACTTCAAGAAAGAAAACAAGTTGGATAAGGTCATTATTCTGTGGACAGCTAACACTGAACGTTACTCCCAGATTATTCAAGGTGTCAATGATACAGCTGAAAACTTGTTGAACTCTATCAAGAAGGGCCACAGCGAGGTGTCCCCATCCACTATCTTTGCCGTTGCTTCCATTTTGGAGCAAGTTCCGTTCATCAACGGCTCCCCCCAGAACACTTTTGTTCCAGGTGCTGTCGAGTTGGCCGAGAAGTACAACTCTTTCATTGGAGGTGATGATTTCAAGTCTGGCCAAACTAAGTTGAAATCCGTCTTGGCTCAGTTCTTGGTAGATGCCGGTATCAAGCCAGTCTCAATTGCTTCTTACAACCATTTGGGTAACAACGATGGTTTCAACTTGAGTTCTAATGAGCAGTTCAAGTCTAAGGAGATCTCCAAGAGTTCTGTCATTGATGATATCATTGAGTCTAATGAGATTTTGTACAACAAGGAGCTCGGTGACACTGTTGACCACTGTATTGTCATCAAGTACATGCCAGCTGTCGGCGACACCAAGATCGCCATGGATGAGTATTACTCTGAGCTTATGTTGGGAGGACATAACAGAATCTCCATCACAAACGTTTGTGAGGATTCTTTATTGGCTACTCCGTTGATTATCGATTTGGTCGTTATGTGTGAATTCTTGTCCAGGGTTACATACAAGGAAGCTGGAAATGACTCTTCTGAGAGCTCCAGCTTGTATCCAGTTTTGGGTTACTTGAGCTACTGGTTGAAGGCCCCACTTACCAGACAGGGTTTTCAGACTATCAATGGTTTGAACAAGCAGAAGCAGGGTTTGGAGAATTTCTTGAAGATCTTGGTTGGAATCCCTATCTCTGATGAGTTGAGATTCGAAGAGAGACTTCAGTGAAGTCTACCTATCAACCCCCTCCCCCCTTTACTGCACCATTATACTATGATTGCCTGCGATCCCACTTTTTTTTTTTACAAACAGACAGGCAAATACTTAATCTTATCCAACACATTTGATTTCCAGAAAAGAACAAAATCCCAAAAAGAATATTATTCCTCATGACGTCTAGGCTTCTACATTGTTCGCTTGGCTGTGCTTGAGCTGTATCCTTGAGTCAACAATCCACTCGTTCCTTGAGATTCTTATCGTTCCATGAGAGTACTTTATATGTAATAGAAAACCGGTGCAGTAATCATCTTGAGATGCCGTAGATATATTAGATCTTGAGGTTAGGATTGGGGCTCTTTTAAGGTGAATAACGCCGAAGCGCAACGACTATAGTCAACGACAAAGGGCACAGCCACCAACCACTTAAAATATCTGGATAGTCATCGATAAGGTGATACGCTTAGATGGCGTCTTTAGATTTTATTTCCTGGTTCGACGGCGAAGTAAGCACCGATAGTCAAAAATTTCTATCTGGAGAATGCAAAAAAATACTCCGCGACAGGGAATTGAACCCTGGTCCCCCGCGCGACAAGCGGGGATTCTAGCCACTAAACTATCACGGATTTTTCTTGTTGTTCTGAATTGCTAGAGTTTCTCGATTTGTTAGTCCTTGCTCCACGTGACTTGCTACTTGACTCTGTACTAAGTACTTTAATTCTTCTTCTAAGGGTATAAATCCCACGATCTGTGAAGAGAAATACTACTAGTATACTCGAAAGCACTGAGACCACTCTGTGGACTATATGAATGCTGGAAAGCTGGAAATGGTCGAAGGGTCCATTCCATTTCCCTTACTTTGGTAGGTGCACGCTCTATACACAGTTCACTATTGATAAAGCATTCCTGAGCCATTCTTTTCGAACAGCTTCTCCTAAGTGAGAGGTGCCAACTATCTCCGACACAGCTCATAAGATTCGGTGTCATACTTTCAGGCTGTGACCACATGGTGAATATGAGCTCACCGAAACCAGGTTCGGCAAAGTCTCCATTTTCCGAGTCCGATTGGCTTCATGATCCACTAGACGACGAACACAAACAAGTATATGGAAATGCTGTTCATTTGTCCTCAAAACTTGTCACGCAATCCCCGCTAGGAACAAGCCTCCCCACAAGTCCGAAGATGATAAGATACCCTCAGTACAGCGATGATGAAGATTCGCCGTTGATTCCGAGCCATGAGAATCAGTTCACAGTTACACTCCCATCCAGTGCAGGAATCATGTCCCCCTCGTCTGAAGCAAGACCCAGAGCACGCCGCTCACGATCTATTATTTCGTTTGATCTCAAATCCGTAAATGATAAGGTTTCCCAGTGGACTAATACCATTGCAAGATGGACTTCAAGACCCAAGGCCATTGATGGTGTACCCAACGAAATCCAATACTCCGTCTTCAAGCCGCCCCCAGGAATTATTCCTCTTAAACGGATTCCACCAAACGGTTACATAAACTCCGGTCCGGTGAACCGAACACACTTCGAAGCTGTGTTGGAGGATGCCGTAAATGCCATTGAACTTGGGATTGCACCAAAGAGAATTGCCGCAGGTTCGTCCGGAAGCTATTTCATATATGGTACGAGGGGTGATATAATTGCCGTATTCAAGCCAAAGGATGAAGAACCGTATGGCCCATTATCTCCCAAATGGACAAAGTGGCTACATAGAAACTTGTTTCCTTGTTTTTTTGGTCGCAGTTGTCTCATTCCAAATTTGGGCTATGTCTGTGAATCTGCTGCTAGTTTGCTGGACAAACAACTTCAGACATATATTGTTCCTTACACAGACATTGTTGAGATCTCGAGCGAGTCATTTTACTATTCCTATTGGGAGAAGAGGTCTGCAAGAAGAAACCATCGTCATCTGAGAGAAAAAACCGGTTCTTTTCAGTTGTTCTTGAATGACTACGAAGAGGCTGATAAATTCTTGAGGAGGTATCCACTTCCTGGCTCTAAATGGTGTTTTCCGCCTTTTTACTCTGACGTTGAAAACGACAGTGAACAAGACCCTTTCAGTGATACCGACGGTCATAACCTCGGTGAAACACCAAAGTTCAAATGGACTAATGAGACACTGTTGGAATTCCAAGAAGAGTTGGAAAAACTTGTCATCTTGGACTATATAATGAGGAACACCGATAGAGGATTAGACAACTGGATGATTCATGTTGATTGGAGACCAGATGTTAATGGCATACAGAAACCACATGTTAAGCTTGGAGCAATTGATTCAGGACTTTCATGGCCTTGGAAGCATCCGGATGAATGGAGATCGTATCCATTCGGATGGTTGTTCTTGCCAGTGAGTATTATTGGACAGCCCTTCACAGAGAAAACGAGAAGACACTTTTTACCGTTGCTGACATCTACTCTTTGGTGGGAGGAATGTGCTCTTCTCTTTAGAGAGCTGTTTGCTCGTGACCCAGACTTCAAAGAGCGCATGTGGAAGAAGCAATGGGCTGTTGTGAAAGGTCAAGCTTTCAATGTTGTCGAGACGCTGAAAAATCCAACCCAAGGACCTCTAGAACTTGCAAGAAGAACCCGTGTCATGGTCTGGGATGAAGTCATGGAAGTACCGGTTCATATCCCAACTGCAGTTATGGCGAATGCGATTCAGACTCCTATAATCTTGAAGAGAAACCAGGCCAAAGATAGAAAGCAGAGCGGTACTCCCTTGACTGACATCTTGGAAGGTGAGGCTGATGAGACTGAGCATGCTGAGATGAACTTGGGTTCTTCCTCCTTGAGAAATGTGGATCGTGTTATACCAGAAGACAAGGATAAAGGCTCAGGTGCGGAGGTTGATGATGATGGACTAACGTTTGCTGAAGGGTCAATGGCTACGAAACAGGTCATTATTGAGCGACTCCAAGCCGTGAACTCCAAACCCCCAGTTTTCACATGGTGTTGAGTAGGACTATCTGGTTAGATATTCAATAGAGAGAAAGTTCACATGACACAATATAGCTCTCCTTTATCGTAATAACTTCCCTAACTTTTTTTTTTTTTCATTTACAGGTGGCAAGCGATCTCCACTCCAAGATACGGGAAACGGTCTCCGTGCGGATCAGTCATCACCAGCGCGAAGAGTTGAAAAAGATAGCACAATCTCTAGCTCTCTATCAAGTCATCGAACGATCCACAACAAAAAGGGGCTTTGGAGAACCGATAATGGCCCACCCACCAGTAAAGCGTCTACTATCCGTGCAGTCGCATGTTGTGCATGGATACGTTGGTAATAGAGCTGCTACATTCCCTCTGCAGTGCCTCGGTTGGGACGTTGACGTTCTCAACACCGTTAACTTCTCCAATCACACAGGTTATGGTTCTGTTAGTGGCTCCAAAACTACTGCCGCAGAGATCAAAGATATTTATGAGGGACTCAAGAGTATTGGAATGGAATATGACGGGTTTTTAACGGGGTATGTTCCGGGTGCTGAGGCATTAGAAGAAGTTTGTTCAATTGGTCACGAGCTTAAGACTAAAGATCCAGGCTTGTTATGGGTGCTAGATCCCGTGATGGGCGATGAGGGACAGTTGTACGTGAGTGAAACAGTGATTCCGATCTACCGCAAGGCATTGCTCCAAGGGGGTGTTGACGTCATTACGCCAAACCAGTTTGAAGCGGAATTGCTTGTGGAGTTCAAGATTGAGGACAAAACCTCGCTTCGACGGGCCTTAGAGACCTTGCACCGCAAGTTCAGGGTTCCTAACGTTGTAATATCGTCGCTGAGCCTCGGAAAAGAGAAAGAAATCTATGCTGCTGTTTCAAGATGTCCAGATAATGACAACGTGTACTCGTCGTTGTTTGAGATTCCACTGATTGAGTCATATTTCACTGGTGTCGGAGATCTGTTCTCCGCACTACTTTTCGACCGAGTTCATAGGCTGAATGCGACGGAAAGTAGTGAAAACGTCCTTGATGAAGCCGTTGGCCAGGTGCTAACGGTGATGTCTTCTGTTTTGAAAGTGACCAGCGCTGCTGCTGAAAGGGAAGTGGGACGGAAGATCACCTCCAAAATGGGCTCTGCCGAGACGATGAAGTCGTGTGAGTTACGTCTGGTTGGGTGTCGTGACGAATATGAGAAACAGGAGAAGCTGTTCCATGGAGAGAGGCTGTAAATTTACACAATTTTTTATGTTTGTTTCAATTAAACATCGTTAACAACAAGTCACATGACATGTCGAATTCGCGGGCCAGGTAGAACAAAACACGTCAAATTAAAAGGTCATCGCCAGAGTCACAAATTCCCCATTCCAACGCCTTCTTCACAGGCTCTAGAGCGTAACATCATGGCTGACACAGTACGCCAACTACCACTGCATGCCCGTATTCCCTCCCGCCACCTCACGCACAGCCCGCAGCCCCAGAAGTCTGGAATTCCCACCCCAATAGAGAGCACGACGCTTTCTGCGCCAGGGTCTTCAGGGACAACAGAATTCTCTGCGCAGGAAGACGGCTTCTACCCGACACTTCTTCACCGCTGGAACCATAGCCACTCCATCTTATCCACGGTCGCGTTCCCCACACTGGGACTTCTCTTCTGCGGTACACATGATCACAGCATCCTGGTCTTCGACATGGTCACTTTTGAACGCCGGCACACTCTTATGGGCCACACTGGCTCCGTGCTCTGCCTCACCAAGTCTGCAGACGAGAAGTACCTCTTCTCTGGAGGATCTGACTCTCTGGTCAAGGTCTGGGACGTGTCTACGATGGAGGAAACTCACACGATATACTCTCTCGTGGACATTGGCGACATTTTCAGCATCGCCTGGTGCGATAGTAATGACACTGTCTACTATGGATGCCAGAACGCATCCATACTTTTCGTTAAGCTCGATTACATGACACACAAGGGTGATCCAAATTCCCTTCCGTCCAACAGATTTGATAAGTTTTTCGACTCCAGAGGTCCAGCCGGTGGGGCGAACGCTCCAAAGAGAGAGGAGACTCCAGTGCAGCACACAAGACTTATAGAAGTTCCATCCTCGAACATTATTCTCTTTGCACATAACGGATTCGTGTACTCTATGGAAATTCATGAAAAAACCAAACTTGTATCCGCTGGTGGTGATGGTATGGTCAACATTTGGGACCTCTCGAATGGCGCTCTGAAACCGATGAGGAGTTTGGATAATGATGAAAGTGTCTTGTGCACCGCTATTTACGATAACTTCCTCTACTGTGGTCTTCCGGATGGTCATATAAAACTCTGGGACCTCAAAACGTCACAACAGATTATGATGTTGCAAGCTGAGGATGGAGATTCAGATGCTTTGGCCATTGCTGCTACTGGCTACTGTGTTTTCAAAGGAACAAACAACTCTGTTACCAAGTGGAAGTTTGGCACAGATACCAAATTTACTTGGACTGCTCATGAAGGTCTGATTCTTACCTCTGAAGTCTTCGAACATCGGGGGAACAAATATCTGGTTACTGGTGGTAACGATGCATCTGTTGCCATTTGGAACATCACAGACGCTGATAATCCAGCAACCACATCACTTAGAAAGCATTCAGCCGTTGACATTACCAATGAATCTCTGTTATTGGATCTCAGTGAACTAGTGTCATTCAAGACCGTTTCGAAGAATCCGGAACACTACATTGATGACTCCAGACGCTGTGCTCATTATATGACTAACCTATTCAAGAAGTTCGGTGCTGACTCCGAACTCTTGCCAGTTGAAAATGGTAACCCAATCGTGTATGCTTGCTTCAGAGGCTTCAAAGAATCTGAAAACGAGAAGCTTCCAAGAATCTTATGGTACGGACATTACGATGTCATTGAAGCTGATTATTCTGATAATTGGTCACACAACCCTTTCAAGTTGACAGCCAATGATGGTTATCTTTATGGAAGAGGTGTCAGCGACAACAAAGGCCCAGTGTTGGCTGCGATGTACGCTGTTACTGATCTGTTACAAAAAGGGCAATTGAGGTCTGACATCGTGTTCCTAATCGAAGGTGAGGAGGAATGTGGCTCTTTTGGATTCCAGAATGCCATCAAAGATCATTCTGATATTATTGGGAATATTGACTGGGTCCTGCTGAGTAACTCTTACTGGATTGATGAAACTACCCCTTGTTTAAACTATGGTTTAAGAGGTGTCATCAGCGCTACTGTTCAGATTTCGAGTGATAGTCCAGATAGACATTCTGGTGTTGATGGTGGTGTCTCAAGAGAGCCAACAATGGATCTTGTAAAGTTGCTGTCCAAGCTAACAAATGACGATGGTAAGGTGAAAATCCCAGAATTTTATGATACCTTGAAACCGTTATCACCAGATGAAGAGAAACTGTATGATGTCATATGTTCCCATGCTGACATCCCAATGAGTAAAGAGACATTACTTGCCAAATGGCGCTCTCCATCTTTGACTGTGCACAAAATTGAAGTCTCAGGTCCAGGTAACAACACCGTCATTCCAAAATCTTCTGTGGGTTACGTCTCCATTAGAATTGTCCCAGAACAGTCGCTTGAGTCAGTCAAAAAGACTTTCATCGATTACTTGACCAAGAGCTTTGAAGGGTTGAAATCGGATAACCATTTAGAAGTGAAGATCATCCATGAAGCAGAACCATGGCTCGGTGAACGTGGTAATGCCGCTTACCAGATCCTTGAACAAGAGATCCAAAACGAATGGTCTTCAGAGCCATTTTACATTCGTGAAGGTGGTTCCATTCCATCTGTTCGTTTCTTGGAAAAAACATTCAATGCACCAGCTGCTCAGATTCCTTGTGGTCAAAGCACAGACAATGCTCACTTGGATAATGAGAGACTCAGAGTGGCAAACTTGTATGCATTGAGAAACATTTTGAGACGCTCTTTCTTGCAATTGCCAAAGAAAGAAGATTAAAGCATTGAACAAGCCAGCATATTTTACATTTTATCTCATTTACTTGCATTATGATACACACCCATGTTTCTCAAATCCTTGACGTAGACGCAACTCCGAGGCGCAACACAAAACGCGGAGAAATCCGCGAGGCCAGGGGTTGCCAAACTAACCTGCGTGTGCCGCCACTTTTGACACCTTTTGCCTCATATATCATCAGCTGCTCCAAATCGTTACAAACCACGACAAAGATGAATTTCATAGATCTCCCCTTGGATGTCCTCGATAATGTGATTTTTTTCCTTCCCCAGGACTCAATACAACGTCTTTCACATACTTGCAAGATACTCCATTCCCAGATAAACAACTCTCATTATGTGTGGAGATTACTCTATCAAAAGACATTCGGAACACAGCCAACCCCTTATTCCTTTAGCAATTGGCCTGACCTGTATAAGCTGAGACGTGGTGGTAAACTATATACTTGGGGGTCACTCGTTGGTGGTAGGCTGGGCTATACATCAAAGGAAGTTGAGCCACGGGAAAACTTGATAAGGAACGGCTTCAGAACTGGTGTTTGTAAACCAACAAAAGTTCCACATATGGATGACTTTATTCTTGCTAATGTTTCTGCTGGTGGGTTTAGTTTCCAGATTTTGACACAGAAAGGTGAAATATACTCATTAGGTAATTGGCACAATGGCCATTATGGTCCGGGTCCAGCAAGAGAGACCCCAGATTATAATCCATTAAAGTACTCACACACCCAAGATGTCACTCCACAAAGATTCGGTGTTCCTCCACCCCCAGATCATCGTGGAACATTCAGAGTAGGGAGAGTTGGTGGTGTTAGACTGGGTGGTCGTCCCAATGCTGTCCCAAATATAATACAACCTGGTCCCGCTATTCCGAGACCACTGCCATCAATTTCCACGGAGACAAGACACCAACATCCACAAGAGGATGAATCTCAATCATCCGGCGAAAGGGAAGAGGCCAACAGATTCCTGAGCAAACAAATGGTGATTACACAAGATGATAACATCCGTTTTGTCAGCGTGAGTTCAGGTCGCGTTCATTTCATCGCCTTGGATGATTCTGGAAACATATGGTCTTGGGATGATCCACGTACTGGGTGTGGTGTTCGTCTCAGGTTCATTGAAGATGGTAAAAACCTTTGTGACTTAGGAAATAGAGTTATGAAGTGTATGGCAGGTTGGGGTTCGAGTGTTGCATTTTTGTTTGGTTATGGCTTGGTCTACTGGAAGACTAGAGAGGCAGTGAAAAAGGGAGAAGACTCCGCTGCAGCGGTTTTCAACAGAGTTCCAAACACTGGTACTCTTGGTGGAGACGATAAAGTCGTTGATTTTGTTGTTGGAGACGGATTCTTGGTTTATCTCACCGCTGGTGGTAGATTGTTTCGTAACGATATGATCGGTGAAGACTCTGTTGAACTTGTCAAGTTCAGTGCCTATCTCAAGATGAGTGCCAGTAGCCTGAAGCCCAAAATCACGAGGCTGAGTGGTAATTTCTCTACATTTGTCTGCTTCACTAACGAAGACATTGTGTTAACTGGTACCAAAGATAGCGATACTCCCAACGAGATTGGCGAACTGAAAGGTAAAGAGTGCATCAGTGTTGCTGTTGGTGACTACCATTTCCTTGCTCTCTTAAAGAATGGTACGATGTTGTCATGGGGGTTGGAATCGGATTCTTGTGGATGCCTTGGCATTGGTAAAGAACATCCAAACAGTGCAAGGGAAGGTAGTGCATCTACACGTGTGCTGAAACCTACGGTGGTTGAAACGAACGGAAAGGTTCTCGCAATTGCAGCAGCAGGATGGCAATCCAGTGCCATCATTAGCGAATGATCTGCTGCATTTGCTTACTGTAGACTGTACAACGTCAATAGCATGTTTTTTATTATCTTCTGCTGAAGCTCACAGTTTAGATAGTCAGTTGGCAAGACCAAGGTACTTTGCGTGATGGGCAGCATGGGCTTCTGTGAATGATGAGATGAAGTAATAGGAGTGGTCGTAACCGTCAACCAGGTTCAATTGCACCTTACCATCAAAGACCGTGCCCTTGGATGCCTCAACAAAGTTCTCAGGAAGCAATTGAGCGTCTCTGTAGTAGAATGGGTCTGCCTTACCACAGTGGATGACGATCTCGGAGGCATCACCGGTGTAAGACTTGATAAGCTCTGTTGGGTCGTACTTGGCCCATTGGGACTTGTCCTCACCAAGGTATCCAGAGAAGTTCTTCTCACCCCATTGACATTTGGAAGGGTTGCAGATTGGGGAGAAAGCGGACACAGATTTGTACTTACCTGGGTTCTGGAGGAATCCGGAGAGGGCACCGTAACCTCCCATAGAGTGACCGGTGATGGAGATGGTGTCAAAGTCAAGCTTGTCAAACTGTTGCTGAAGTGCCTTTTGGAGCTCTGTGTGAACATAAGAGTACATATTGTAGTTAGTTTTAAACTTTTCAGTGGTGGCGTCCACGTAGAAACCGGCACCTGTTCCAAAATCCCACGAGTCGTCCTCGCCTTCAATGCCCGCACCTCTTGGGGATGTATCTGGGAACACCACTGCGAAGCCGTACTTGTCCGCGTGTGGCTGCCAGTATGCCTTCTCCGAGGCATTGTTAGGCGTACAAGTAAGACCCGAAAGGTAGAGCAACACTGGAATTGACTTGGAGCCAGCAGCTTCATACTGTTTTGGCAAGTAAACGTTAACGGCCATGTCGGTCTTGGTGATCTCGGACTTGTGAGAAAGCTTGAGGAGCTTACCACCGAAGGTGGCAATAGTGGCCTCTGTGGTGAAAGACATTTTTTTAATTGGTCAATTGGTAGCCCCAAAAGTTATGAACGAAGGAAGAAAGTGCTTTGCTGCTGGTTTTTATAACTCCCCATTATCGCACATCCATGGCCACTCGGAACTGCGCACGCCCCAATTCCGCGGAAGTGATGGGGGGAGCTCTTTGCCCTTTGCGGAAAGGTAAGGGGACACAACCCTGAGTGCGTTTCCTTGATTTATTTCTCTACGGGAATTAAAAAACCAAAGAGCACAGATGAAGCATATAAAATTCGATAAAAAGCTCACTTCTTACCAGACTTCTTGATACCTCCACCGATAAGTGGCTTACCACCCTTCACATTGGCAGCAGCAGCTTTTCTAGCAGCAGCCTCCTCTTTCTGTTTCTGCTTGAAAGCGAGGTCTTCCTCGTCGAGATCCTGTGGACCTTTCTTCTTGGCCTTGAGAGCTGTGTGGTATCGAGTTAGTTACGACTTTTGGCTGGAGATGTTCTTTTCTGTTAATCTGTATACCGGATTGGTGATAGTAGCTCGCGCACAACACGCTTAAAACCCCAGATGAACCAGAAAAAAAAAGGCACATGTATTACTAACGTTTGAGTTTACCACCTTGACGACTGGACATTTTCGATTGCTGGGTAGTTGTGGTTTTACCTCCCCCACAAGCCTGAAATAGAGGAGAAAAGGATACAGGGAAAAAAAACTGCCGTACGAAATCTTGAGTGACACGTACAAATGGCAGCAGACATACGAAATTTTTCATGCCATTGTTGTTACATCACATCTCTTTTGAAATTTTCTTCACATATTGACAAATGGCTAAATCAAAGAAATCACAAGTCACAGATATTCTTGAGTCCTCGACAAAACCGTTACTCGAATTAAAATTCGACACTCCACTCTTTGCTGTAGTGGCTCATCCATCCCAGCCCATCATCGCTCTAGGTCTGGCGAATGGTTATGTCTATGTGTTACAATATGATCCTGTTAAATTGACATTACATGCACATGACATCCAAGAATTAAACAAGGCTAAGACAAAGAAGGAACAAGAGAAGAAAGTCTGGCTCGTGAGCAGTGTTGGCAAAGATGTTGAATTTGATGAAGCTAGTGGATTAAAGCTCTTGTGGAGAACTAAGAGACACAAAGGGTCTGTTAGATCCATCTGTTTCAATGCTGAAGGGACAGAGATGTACACAGTTGGATCTGATACCGTTTTGAAGAAAGCTGATACCACATCTGGTAAAGTTATCAAAAAGACAACTATTGGTAAAGATTGTGCACCAACAAAGCTCATCAAGTCCGAGACGCACAATTTCTTGATGCTCGGTGACGAGAGTGGACAAGTTAGAGTCATTGACTCCAATTCTTTGGAAGTCACCAAGGTTGTTGAAGGTGTCCATGAGGATGCTGTTAACGATATTATTCCAATGAAGCATAAATCAGCCTACCGATTTATAACCGTTGGTTCAACAACTCTATCCGTTGTTGATGCGAGAAAAGAAGCACCAAGATTGACTTCTGATAATCAGGAAGATGAGATGTTATCATGTTGTTATGTGAACCCTGAGAACGGTGAGACTGTTGTCTGTGGTATGGGTGAAGGTATTTTGACAGTTTGGAAGGAGAAAAAGAACGAATTTGCTGATCAGATATCAAGAATCAAAGTCAATAAAGATGAGAGTATAGATTGTGTCATTAGTACTTTACAGGAGGATGAATGTGTTTGGTGTGGTTGTTCCAATGGTGATATCTTCAAGGTTGATGTTAAAAGGGGCAAATTGGTTGAATCTCGTGTTCACAGTTATTCCGATGAGGTTGGATTCTTGGATTTGGACTACGAGTATAGATTGATTACTGGTGGTATGGATAAGCTCAAATTATGGGCCGATGACGAACAGGAACAAGACGATGAAGAGGAAGAAGATGAGGAATTCAGTGATTCCGATTCTGATGACTCTGATGAAGGTAAGAATGCAGAAGACGAAGAGTTTGCTGGTTTCAGTGATGAAGAGGAGAAGAAAGTCGAACAGCTGGAACAGGAGCCAGAACCAAAGAAGAAGAAGCAAAAGCTCACTACAAAACAGGTGCGCAACATGCAGAGACACGAGCATGGAATCCGTAAATTTGACGATTTGTAAATGAAATTTTATATAAATAATTCTCATGGAGTTCGTTAATGTAGGAATCATATGCTATATATCAGGCTATTATTAATCATTAGTGGACCCTGCTAAGCTATGCGCTAGTCGACTAATTCGGCGCTTGAAAAAAAAAAAGCACTCCCCCATATCGTTTTCACGATATCAGTCCTCGCTTTCTTCTCTTTGTTCGGGTATCAAACTGGGCCTCTTGCAACTGGAAAGAATTGGCAAAAGCATAACCAGCCCAAGATATCAACACAAAGATATGCAAGACAGTGTAACGCTATCAAAGATTGACCCTGCTACCAAAAACTCTTTTGACATATCGGTTCCTACCTCAGTTTCTGCGCGTTCGGCTGGGTGTTTGCAACAGTGGACAAGACATGAACATGACGATTTGCAAAAAACTGAGCTGATTCGCTTGGATCAATACGGGGAGGTATCCAAAAACGAAGAGAAAGAATGGGGTATTGCATCGGGGAAGATTGTCAATACATTGAGAGACTGGAGAAAGTTGTACAAGCTTCTGGAACAGCGCAAGCGTCAGTTGAAGAAGTCTAGGCAAGTTGAGAGGAAGATCACGGAGGACGAACCAATAACTCAAGAGCAGGGGGAACTCACATCAACTGAAGATACAAGTGCTCATGATAAAAGTGGTTCCGAGAGTGATCTGAATACTACAAGACCAGCAAAGCGTCGCAGGACATAGCTTTGGCCAGTTATATGCCGGTTATGGCTACTGATGCGGGAGGAATTTTTCTCCCTGGGATGGAACTATGGTGGCTGGATAAAGGATGTTCAAGGGCTATGCTATCACTACAATTTTCCCTTCCAAAACCTACAGGAGCTCCAGGTGCAGGGGTCTTTTGTTTGCAATGTGATCGTTTCTCATGGTATTTGAAACATGAGAGTCGAAGAGACGTGCAGATTGTGCGGACGTCGCCGCGCGCTATAGATTTTTGGGAATTTATGTTGATTTATATATTGTGATATCTGGAACGGACTGTGTAGTAGGGTGCATCTATTTTATATGGAATAAAGCATCCGGACACCAAATTTATGGCCAATCAAAGCACAAAGCATGAGAGCCGGTGCGTGTGTTATTAAAGCCGATGCCAGGGCTCTCTAACAGCCTGCAGGGTGTGCGCCAACCATTCTGCGTTATTCGACCGGTAAATTCAAAGAGCCCAAAAGAGGCAACCACCGTGTAACGTTAAGCGTTTGGCTCTCCAATAACAACTGAAAATGCAACCATTGGTCTCCGTAAGTGGATCCGTTGAAGTTTTGTTTCTCTCCATCCACTAACACATATCTGATAGGCTGGACAGGCGTGGTGCTGTACCGTTCTCTCCGCTTTCGGAGTCGTTATCCTGGCCTTCATTGGCCATCTCTTTGCTACCAACCATGAGTCCATGATGGGGTCCACCACCGACCCAGAAGACGGAAAAGCTGTAGCACACACAGTTTACCTTGCTGCCCTTGTCTATGCAGTATTCTTCGCTTTCTGCGGTTTCCAGATATTCGCCCACAAAAGAGCAGCTCGTTCGAGAATCCAGCTGTGAGTCTCCTACAACGAACAACGCTTATAAAAAGACACGCACGCCAATCAGCACATGGACACGCTTCTAGTTGGGGGAATCTACAACGGGCAGGCCTCTTTTCTGTCTCCCACTCATTGGCGCGCTTCCCCTCCCAGCCTTTTTCTTCGCTCGATCTGTTCCTTATCAGTTTCCCGACTCCACAACCCACATTTCCACCGTTGCCTTTGCCTCCCTAGAACGGACATAACTCCTATGTACTTATCCAGAGAGGTTTTCATGATAGACGAGGCGATGCTAAAGCTAGTGATATTTATCGTAGAGACAATTAGAGATATGTATACGTATCGCGACGCACACCCGGAACGACTGATTGACACCTTTTTGTGAATTGCACCCCTATCAGTTGGCATTGGCTCATCGTTCATAAAAAGCGTACACTGCCCCTTGAATCTCCACTCCTCATTCTAGAGTCTCGCTCCATCACTAACACTCGCAATATCGACAGCCTTACCGAAACACCCCCTTTTGGCGCCCCAGCTAATGCTCACTAAACACACTCTTAGGACCCCAACACTGTGCAGGGCGTACGCCTCTTCAACAGCGGTCTCCATTACGGATCCGCTTGTGATATACCAGTCACAGGTCAAGAGAGGCTTCCTACAGCCAGACGCTGCGCAGCTCAGAGCAGCAGTTGCGTTCCAGAAGCTCTACTACCGTGTCAAGGACTATACCCCACCAGAGGCCACACAGCTCGAGATCAGACGAGTTGTAGCGCGTCTTGAGCAGCAACATAGAGACCCAATCTCCTCAGGATGGGCTGCAAAGCGCCGTTTGGCAAAGAGCCAGGAGATGGTGAGGGTCTTGAGCGATGAGGAGGAGCTAGCACAATTCCCTTCCCCACATGGGCTCCTCATCAACGGTGATGTAGGCACCGGGAAGTCAATGTTGATGGACATGTTTGCACAATCGCTACCGAAACAGAGCAAGCAACGTTGGCATTACCAGAACTTTATCTTGTGGTGCTACAGCGAGATACACACCATCCATGAGCGCCGTAAACGTCGTGGTGACGATTATAGAGATGAGTTTATCCTTTTTGAGATTGCTCAGAAGATGGTCAGGAAGAATACAGTATTGATGCTTGATGAGTTTATGCTGCCAGACCTTACAGCCGCTAAGATCATAAAGCTACTATTCACTTACTTCTTCAAGCTCGGTGGTGTTCTAGTTGCTACTTCCAACAGATTGCCAGAAGACCTATACGCCACGGACTTCCGGAAGGCAGAGTTCAGAGAGTTCCTTAGAGTCCTGGAGACCCGTTGTCACAGCTTAGATATGGACTCCACGAAGGATTACAGAAGTCTGATGTGTCAAGAAGATCCCTCTTCCAACATCGTTATAAATGGCGAGATCAGTAAGAAACAATTGTTCCATATGGCAAACATCGATCCATCTCAAGGTAGCAGAGAAGAGATCACAGTGTATGGTCGTCAGGTTTCTATCCCATGGTCCCATGAGGGAACTGTTATGTTTGACTTCAATGACATTTGTGCGGGTCTGTATGGGCCAGGTGATTACATCTCTCTCGCTTCAAACTATCACACATTCGTCATCACAAATGTTCCCATTCTGAAGTTAAACATGAGAAACGAGGCTAGAAGATTCATTACATTGCTAGATGCTTTGTATGAATGCAAATGTCAAGTCTATATGGAAATGGCTGATGAGCCAGAGAACTTGTTTTTCCCAGAAACAAACCATAAGTCTGCAGAAGCTGAGGAGCTGAACAGAATCAAAGTTCAAGAGGAAGAGATGTTCTCCAAGACATCCATTGCACTGAGCGCACCATATAGACCAAATATCTCTTACTACGACGATGAGAAGATCAAGTACAAGGAAGATGTCCAAAGTTTCCAGAGCTTTGATCTGAGTGAAACCTCGGTCAATTATGCCAATCAGAAGGCATTCACTGGTGAGGATGAGAAGTTTGCATACAAAAGAGCCGTTTCACGTCTCAAAGAGATGAACTCTGCCCGTTATAAAGTGGTTGAATGGCAGCCACTCCAGCATATGATGAGACCTTGGGAGGCCAAATCTAGATCGGCCCTTGATGAAGTTGAAGATAGAGAGAACAACTATGTTAATAAAGCTACCGCTCCTGCACCAGAGTTTGATGTTGTTCATTTCTGGTCAATGGGTCTTTGGGGGAAAGGTGAAAGATTGAATGAAATGGCTAGACGTTGGATCAAAGGAACTGCTACCTGAATTCGTATAATTCATTGTGACTCATTCATTTCTTGTGATATTTTACGATTCTTTTAATTAGATATACAGTGAACCATATAGAAGTACCATATATTTGCCATACAACCAACATATAGAAGCAGCTCTTTTAGAAAGAAATTTCCTTGAAGATATCAACTTCACAAGAACGTGACAGGAGAAGTATTACGGCAAAACCCAATAGCCACATCCTCATCGGAGAAGGAGACAGAAACCATATGACCCTTGTAAGCAAACCCATGAAGAGCAGAAACAGCTCTGATAACGCTATTATAGTTGTAGAACTTGATACAGAACCTGACACAGAAATCTCTCTTCAATAGTTGGAGATAGGATTTGACAACTTTACAATCGTGCCTGTAAAGGCGATCGCCAATGTCTTTAATTGTTGAGGTCATGTCAAGTTGTGTGTCACCCGAGTACTCAACGAACAAGTAAAGCGACGGGATATCTTCCCTTTCAAGTCTCCCTCTAAACTTCCCCTTCTTGACTCTGAAATCGTTTGGGAATGCATCGTCATCGTCACTCTCCTCTTCACAGCTACTACCGATCTCTATAGTTATCTCATTCTCAGGTTCACCATCGATGGACAAAACTTTGAAGTCAGCAATACTATCTGGATCACTTCTTGAGATTGGTGTACTTTCTTTTGGATGCCTAGTATACCGTCTCTTCTTCATTGGAGGTTCTTCATCCATAGCAATATCTGGATCACTTCCTGTATCAGAGTACAGATGGATAGAGTCAGTAGCATGAGAGATAAGGTGCGCATCCTCAAGTGGAGAAGATGCGATTTGGGGCCCAATTTTTCTCTTTAAAGTCATTGTATCATTAGCACCCCCTATCGTAGGATCTTTTTGTGGAAGTTCGTCATGCATCTTTTCGGACCTGTCTTCTTTCTCTTCATTATCATTATCATTATTATTATTATTATCATCATCATCATTATCATCATCATCATCATCATCATCATTGTTATCGTCACCATTGATAACGTGAACGTAGTTGACTATAATCTCATTCTGGACATTATCAGGATTCTTCCCATTGAACAGTTTGAGATCTTCGTCTTCTACTACAGTCTCAGTGGACGGATTGTGATCCAAATTTTCACCAGCTTGTTCATCTCCACTGGATTCCGAATCCAAATCAATGATCTGATTCGCTCCCGTAGCCCTTTCCCTCGACCGACGAGGTCTCTTGTTAGATGACAGAGGCATGCTAGCATTTGATCCGTGGTCTGGACGAATTTTTAGGACTTCGTTATCACCCTCATATCTGACACTGTTTCGAATGTGTTTTCGTATGACACGATCCAAGTCCTTGATGTATCTTCTGGAATCTTCAACAGCGAGTCTCAGGTTTCGTTGCGCACCTATGATGAAGTCCGTATCGCCATGGATGACAACTCGGGCTGTGTCAAGCTTGATTCGGAACTGTCCCCTCCAAGGGAAGATGTCTTTCCAGCAGCCGTGGTTTTCAGCATATTGTAGCACTGTGTGATCCTCCAAATGTGCATAGAGAGTATGTGGATGTCTGACGAAGAGATCAGTGGACATGAGTCTCAGGTACTCTTGGCTTTCAGCATACTTCCTGGATTTTGTGTAGTCAATCTGATAGCCACGGATCTTGGCTTGCAACACCACCATATGGTCGGGCCTCGTACCATCCTTCCGCCGTTGGAGATGTAAGAAGTCGTACTCACATGAACTCTTGGTGTAGTGCTCAAAGTATTCTTGGACCATTGCTTCATGCTTGCACTTTTTCACCCAGACGTCGTCAGTGGGACACCCGTCTCCTAGTATTACATCGTTGATGTCCATTGGGTCTGGCATCACTGTGGGATTTATAGTATTATAGGCACACGGACCGCTGTGTGGATAGAGAGCATCGTTGTGGTTCACTGTAGAGGAGCTGTGGTATGCCGTGATGGGATGGCCAAGCTGTTGCGGTTGCCGTTGGTCTCGCACAGAATCACTCAGAGGATAACGGCGCATTTATGAGCGAGAGTTCTTCAGTGTAGCTCCACAGGGAGTATCCATCTCCTTTTAGGAGATGCCTAAGGCCCTGGTTTTTCACTGGGCTCATCGCGAACATTGATACGGACGCCTCGACATTTCATACCCGCCGTGATCACACTTCCTTTCATATCTTGACACATATATTCATGGTATAGCTATATATAGCGAGTCATGACACGCTCATCTCCTGGAATCTCTTGTCGACTTCGCCGTCGATTTTTGCACCGTGGCTAGAGAGTTCTATACCGTTCAGTTCGTCATCGCTTCTTCCATACAGCTGCCACCACCACTTGACTTTGTTGTAGTTTGGAGAGATCAATTGCTCTTTCGGCTCAAACGACTTGTTGGTAAACTCCTCTTTCCTTGATAAGAAGTAATCCCAGACGCTTCTGGTCTTCGTAGAAACCTCAGCTTGCTGACGTTCAAACTCGTTATCATGGAGGAAGTTACCGTACTGACAAGAGTACAAATGGTATACCAATCTTCTCAGGAATCTTTCGTTGAACTCAAACTCATTTGGATGCTGAATGGTCAGTTGGTAGAGCGCATCCAGGAATTGATGGAAGATTGGAGACGTGAACTTCAGGGCTTTCCTCTTCTTGAAATGATTCGACACCGTTTTGATAGCATTGTTACGGTCATCGAAAGCAGTCTTGAAAATACTCTCAGAGCTTAGATGTCCCGATCTTTCCATGAATCTATGACCGAACGAGATCCAATCCTTCTCCACTAGCGTGATAAACCCTTCAATGGTTCTGAAATATGGGTCAACGCAAACCTGGATCAATGAAGTGATCTGTGAGGTTCTGTCCCAGCCATCAGAACAGTGAACAAGCAGATTAGAGTTATTCAAGACAAAGGATTTGACGAGTTTCTCAGTTGAACCAAGTAACAATGAAACAAATTTCAACCATTGGCTTTTTATCAAGTCACTAGTATCGACCTTAACGTTCAAATCACCATTTTCTAATGCAATCATAACCTGTTGTAACGAATCTCTCATGACGTGGATGTTATCAATACCCAAATACATCTTTTCACAGCCTTTGTAATTATCCATATTTTCTGAACCACCACCAAGTGCCAATTGAGCCATCGCATTGGTCAACGGTCTTGCATCGACGATGATGTTCGTTCTTGTGTTTGAATTTTCACTGGACCTGAACATCTCATCAACCAATTTCTCATCTTGAATGGATCTTGATTGTTTCAAACCGACAAGAGGTTGAGAGCATCTGGTAATGGTACATCCCGTGGCTCTGTGATAGTATGTCAATGAAGGGATTCTATTTTTAGATCGGTACCTACCGGCATGGATCAAGACATTATCTGAGATGGTCTTTGGCACAACCAATACCGATGGATACGTCTGTGCAAAATTGTAGCTCTTGTTGATCTGTGAAACTCTCCAGTTGGATGCAGAAGTTTGTGTTGTGTGTTCGAAGTTCAAACCTTGACGTTCAAACTCCTTGATTGGATCATATATGTTCCATGTATTGAACAGTTTCTCAACCGGATTGGGCTGATAGATGAATGCATAGAGTTGATTGATCTCAGTCAAACAAGTGAGCTTCATGATCGAGTCAAATACATCGAGACACTCCCTCTCCTTGATGAAATCAAACGACAAGAACTGGAAATCTTTGCAATTGAGTTTCAGATTGGACAGCCTGAAAAGATTGAGCTCCTTACCGTGCATATCGTGAAGTTTTGGCAGCGATTGCATCAGAATCGATCTACTAATATCGTCATTAGTGTCCTCTTTACCACTCTCCAGAAGCCGCAGCAGTGCACTTCCTCTGTTACATTGCACAGAGCTTAACATCGGGTAGCATATCCAAAGCTCTCTCAGCTCACCGGGCCTCGGCTTCAGAACCGTGAAGATTAGATGGTGCGGTGTGAGATGGAGCGAACCATGTATATGTTGGCCTCGCTTATGAAGAATGACACCGTCAACACGAGCCACTTTAATGAACTCCATCGTTATATCCCTGTACAACAACTTCTGTTACGTATCCTTCGAGGAGACAGTCACGGAACACAACTGCTCCCTATGGAATATCGCTTTCTGACGTGTTTCTGTTGTTTTGATTACGTCCGATACGCTGACGTTCAAGAGAGGGCCGTTGGGGAGCGCGAGTGCTGCGCTTACCAGAGCCAACTGATTTCCGAGCAATCGCTTCCAATTAATGTTTTGATGATGTTTTGTAGGCGAAATGGTGAGTTTGAACGCCAGAATACGTGAGAATGGCTCACATATAACGCAATTTGAACAAAGCTTTGGCCATCAAGGGTCACGTGGGCCCATTAAGATGAACCAGAACATGTATAAACCTTGACAAGGGGCCTTTTCATAGGTGCCATGAACCAAGTTTATAGCTATCTTCTCTTATACAGAGATACACAACATACCAACAGTATATCAAGGGCTCTTTCCCCTATGATATCTAAGATGGCCATAAATCATTCGACCAGTTCCGAGGGTACACATCCGAGTTCCGACCTTATCATAGAGATCTGCGCGCCATGAGACTTCCCAAAGGGGAAGTCTAGGCATGACACATAGGCTCTGGGCTTATGGAGCCCCCACGTCGCCAGGCCCAGAACTTCTCACCCCTCTCACCGACTTTCTCATAGATTCACACTTCACCGCTTCGCACAGCTAGTACACGTGTGTCTTCAACAGCAAGCTGGACACACAGACACTCACAAATACTCTATCAACCCCACATTCACAGATCTTGCCCACTGGATCTGAGATGGGGCTCCGTTACTCCGTCTATATTGACTCAGACTATACGAAGGGAACCACTTTCGGCTGTTCCCGTTGCAAGACTCATCTGTCGTCGTCTACGCTCATCCTCTCCAAGGACTACCGTGGTAAGACTGGGGATGCTTATCTCATGGATAAGGTGGTCAACGTGGTTCAGGGCCAGCGCACTTATCGCCACATGATAACGGGCCGTTATCTCGTTAGTGACATCTGCTGCCACCAGTGTGGCAACTGTGTGGGTTGGAAATACCACCACAGCGATGTCAAGAATCAGAAGTACAAGGAAGGAAAGTACATCTTGGAGGTCAAGACCATTGCGAAGTGCAAGTGAGGTGCCCTTTGCTATCACACACAGAGCACAGCTATGCATTTCATCTCTGAACTCATTTGCAGACCACCCATTCATCATATTTTCTCATTAGCTCTATCAACTTTTTCCTGCAGTGATTGCTGGTCAGCCACCTTCTTCTAATCCTTGCCCTCCCCCTTCCGGTTTCACAGGCTTCGCTTCATACATATATAACGGTGTTTTTCTTGGTTTTTTATTTTCTCGTGGTTTTTTATTTGGTCAAACGGTTTCATTGGATGGGTATTTACATTTTGTCATACGGGTTATATATATAATCAATTCAAATGTGTGCGTAGTATCTGAAGATTAGCGATAGGTCCTGGTACCGTGTGATAAAGAGCAAACACTTGTAAGACGGAACTTAATGCGCTTCTGTGACAAAGCAAAAGCACATATCCTTCTTATTTGTCAATATACAGTTTCCTAAACACTGTGAGATAATCTCATATAATCATCAATGGCATTTGAACATATTTTTCATAAGAATTTCAAGTGTTAATTCCTTTCCAGACCTCAAATCAGACTGCCAGGTGTTCCCGTGCCAATACGCAGCCATACCGAACAAAAACATTTTGGAGTGGCCCTTACAAAAACAAAAGTGTCAACAAACAAGCCACAGCACCGAGTCCGCTCTTCAACTCCCCTGTTTTGGTAACTAAGGATGGATCCAGAGGAGTCAGTTGAAAATTTCCTGGAGAAAGTCAAGCAGCTAGACTCACAACGCCGGAGGGAGGACAGCGAGCGCAGACAGAAGCTCAAGAATGATATACTGTCCATGAGCATGCGTTCTACAGCGACAACGTCATCATCTTCCATCTCCTATTCCTCACCGTCTCAGTCTCTACCCCAGTCCGAGTCGATCCGCAATTTTAATGCGTCGGTCTCAAAGGAGTACCGTCTCAACATGGATGAACTGGTGTACGAGTCTGCTTACAACTACGAGAAGTCAAGAAACAAGGAGAATCACCGTCCATCCAGGGGCGCATACAATGACGGTGATACTCTTGAAGAGAGTTTCAAAGCTTCTAAATCTCAAACGTATAGAAAATATGATGATCTGGACATTGTCCGCTTCGATGATTTTGTCAGCAAGAGAAAACTGCAAACACCAACTTCCACCAAAAATTCTAAATTTGAGCTATCAGCTGATGAAAAACGTGAGATGGATAAGACCCTAATGGCCTTGATTGGAACTCCAACCACAACTTTGAAACACGAAGAGAAGAAAGAATGGTCATCTGCTGCTAAATCCAAGTCACCACCTCCTCCTTTGCCATCAGACAAATTCAAGCGATCACCTCGTGAAGCTAACCGTGAAACACCAACACGAGCCAGTCATTCATCGAGGTCAGTTTCCCCAATTAAAAGGTCGCCTGGCAAGGTCAATATAAGTCGTTATATCAGCAGCACAGATGGTGATGATGACGAATTGGTTAAACCTCCTTTGCCAACTCGCCCACAATTCTCTTCTCACACTATAGACGACAAGAGGAAACCACAAGTGAGACCAAAGAGTGCATTTATTTCGGCAACTTATGGATTCCCTTCACCACCACAAACTTCGGGGAAAGAAACCCCTGAGAAATCAAAGACGCCACCACAGGTTCGTCCAAAAAGTACCTGGCTCGAGTCAACTTTGAAGAACTCAAGCTCAACACCTCAAGGTATTCCGGAGCGAACGCTCAGTATTAAGCCAGTGAACAAGTCCAATAACTCTTGGCTCGACTCTGCTCAAAGAAGCTCTACATCAACATCTCAGGGAATTAAAACGACTGCAAACTTCACCATAGGCAAGAGTGAGAGCAACCAGACATGGCTCAATTCTGCCAAAGCCAGAACAACGTCAACCATTCAAGGTACTGAGACTGAACGCAAGATCCAAGTTAAGCCAAATGAGGGTCCAGCATCATGGTTGGAGTCGGCCAAGAAAGTTTCCACAGTGAAACCATTCGAGCAACCCAAACCAAAAATTGCACCAATAGTTCCATCAAAGTCTAATACCCTAGCTCAAATTTTGGAACAAAACGAACTCTCCAAGTCCCAAAGAGAGAAAACCTTGAAAGAGTTGACCAATGCTAAATTGAATCATATCGAGTTGCCCTCACCACCTAAAACCGCTGGTAGGCTCTCTAAGGATGAACTTGTGTTTGAACCAATCGCATTGAAGAAGACTAGAGCGCCACCTCCACCGGCTCATACTTCCCCAAAAAAGGCTGCTTCTCCAGAGTTGACCAACGTTAAGTTGAAGCCATCTGTTCCAGCAAGAAAGCCATCATTGGAAGTCCCAGAGGCGTTGAAGAGATCACAAAGTTTGAAACCACCACTTCCTGTGAGAAAAGTGTCCAATGAAGTGCCAGAAGCTTTGAAGAAATCACAGAAATTGAAACCTCCGGTTCCAGCTCGTAAGGTTTCGGATAAGCTCCCAGAAGCACTTGCTAAGATAAGTGCTTTGAAAGAGGCCAAACCCCTCCAAGAAAAGGAAGTTGAAGTCCCAGAAGGTTTAAGGAAAGCTAAGAGTTTGAAACCAGCTCCACCAAAGAGAAAAGTCTCTCAGAAGGAATTGGAGGCTCTACAGGCTCTAAATAGATTGAAGAAAGCTGACAACCCGGAAGTCAAGCAAAAACCAAGGAAAGTGAGTGAGTCCAAAGAACTGTTGAACAAGAAACTCCAAGAGTTGAAGCATGCTAAGGATGACTCTCCGCCAGAGCCTGAAGATAAGAGAGCCATGCTTGAACGTGTCTTGATCAGAGCACAAACTGCACCAACTCCCCAACTGATGATCAAGCAGGAAGATATCCCAACCAATCAACTCAAGAAAGCTTCCACTTTTAGTGGTTCAACGAGTGTTGATGATCCGTTGACACATCCGACTAAAGGCAGAGCCAAGGGTCCTAAGAGAAGAGCACCGAAATCTACACCAGCGTCTTCATAGGCCATACGAAATGTATGATTAGTCTAAGTGTGTCGAAATAGACAAGTCTTGGGCAGCCTTACTTCATGTCTACAGAGTCTTGATCTAGCAGTTCGTAAAGCGTTCATCAGAAGTATATACAGTAATCGTCATCAGCCTGGTTCTTTGGGAATCAGAACAGAAACCTCTCACCAGGAGCCCTTGCGCACGCCCGGAAGCTCGCCCGCGAGTGCCTGCTCTCTGAACTGATATCTAGCAATGCGGAACTCCTTGATAATGCCCCTAGCGTGACCAGAGCTGGTGCAACGATCCTTAACAGCGTTGATACGTGTGTAGTTTGGCATAGTTGTGAGCTGGAGCTGGGCCTCAAGTCTGGCTCTGGCAGGGAGAGCAGTGTTACGGGCGATGTACTTGAGCGCCTGTGTCGTCACCTCGTGCTCAGCAGCCTGCTGACGCTTGAAGTGGTCACGGATTACACGTGCGTTGGTGTATGAAGTTGGAAGTTTGACCTTGACAGGGAAACGGAAACCACCCATGATTGTAAGTGCAGTTTTTCTGGCGTTTCGTTATTGCAACAGTCAGAGTGCTATGTTGTTGACGGTGCGTTTGGCGAAAAATTGGAAAAATACACTGCGCTTACATAATACTTTGCTTACATAATCCGGTAAGCGCAGCACCCCAACCAGCATCTACTTACTTCCATCTTTTAAGACTTTATTCCAAGAACGAGTTGTAGAGAGAATAAAACCAAAAATAGGTCGAAATATATGCCAGATGATTCTTCGAAGTGCCCTTCGCCAACAACGTTCTCTCTCTCATCTCATAACGAGCCAATCAATAACTCACCCAGTACACAATCCCATGGCCATCCCCACCCGCCTCTTCAGCCAAGCCACTTGCTCACGCTTTAGAAACAGTCTTGCACCGGAGGCTTCCCGCAAAAGAGCAACGAAGAAACAAAGAGAAAGCTCAGAGCGTGTGACGAAAGATTCACCCAAATTCTACGCCGTTGCAGTTGGAAGGAAACCAGGGATCTACGATACTTGGGAGCTCTGCACACAGCAAGTATTTGGATTCCCGCATGCCAAATACAAGAAGTTTGAAGACCTTGCTTCTGCAAAGGCTTATATTTCATTGAGACCTGAGGATTCTGATATTGGCATTGCTGCTTCTGCTGGATTATCCAAGACACGAAAGAAGAAGACTAATCCGACTTATGCTGTCAATTTCAGTGATGGTGAAGGAAAAATATTTCACTCGTGGGAAGAGTGTAAGAAAGCAGTCCTGAACAAGCAAGGTGTCACGTATCGAAGATTTGATGATGTGACTGAAGCAAACGAGTTCATCAAAGTACCTACAGAACTAAAAATCTCGCTGAAAAAGAGAAAGGAATCCATTGAGAGATTCATGATTACAAGGTCAGAAGACTTATTGGAAAAGCAACGGTTGATGCCTCCCAAGTACGTTTTCATGGATGGTTCATTCATGAAAAATGATGATGGAGATGGCAGGGCCGGGTTTGGGGTCTATTTTGGAGAAGACGATCGACGTAACCTATCTGTATCTTTGACATTACCACAAGTCGATTCGTTCATTGCCGAAGTTCATGCTGCGCTTTCCACGCTTCGAGTCATTAAACAAGATATCAATAACTTTAACTCTGGTAAGCTTGCCCTGTTAGAGAAGTACATCCTTGCTACCGACTCAAGCACCGTTATCAACCTGTTTTCAACTTATGCCCCACTGTGGAGTGATGCGGATTTTGCAAGAAGAAAATGCGGGACCGAAATAAAGGAGATCATCCATCTATACTGTTGGATCAAAGACTTCTATGCTGAGAATGCTGCTGTGTTTAATGATCATGTATTTGCGGTTGAATGGGTTAAAGGACATGTTGGCATCGAAGGAAACGAAATGGCTGATTTGTTAGCTAAGCAAGGTGCCTCTTCACTACGAGAGGTGTGAATGTTTATTCATGAAAATACCTCATAAGGCCGTTTGAAACACATAATTTCGAATGTAGCTGCTTTCGCAGCATTATCAACTCTAATCAAAGGCTTGCTGTTAGCCGATCAAAAGGTGATCCACCAGAGTTTCGCAAAGCCCATCTAATCAATTGTACCAATTATGATTGAGGGATAAAAGGCTGAGAGGCCAGTTTAGCCACAATAGAAAGTTATCTAACAATTGCTCATGTTGCTATCTGTTTAGTATGGCTTTGGTTGGAGAGAGATTTGAGATTACATGACCTACAGATGAGGTGCAGGTGTGTTGATATCGAAATAGCTTGTACGCCCAATGGATAAAGTTGGGTGTGTAATTCACAAAACACAAAGCTGATGTATTACAACTCTCAATCATTGGGATCAGTAATATCCATACAAAAGTTAGGTTTGGAGCCCAAATTAATCACTCATGTGTTGCGCGTACCAAGAATGGGGGCCCAGATACAAACACACTTATTCTACTTGATCCTTCTTATAAGAGCAATTGCAACAAACCCCGTAATGGCGAAAAAAGATACCTATTACGCAGTGCAGAACGGTCGTAAGACTGGCATATTCCGTACCTGGGCGGAAGCTCAGGCCCAAGTCAGCGGATTCAGTGGCGCAACATTCAAGAAGTTTGACAATGCGTCCTCTGCTGAGTCGTTTGTTAACGGAACAGGCTACGCAAACAAGGTCTCCACCTCATCATATACCCCAATTTATAAGCAATCGTCTTTCTACAGTGCTCCAGCACCTACTCAATCCAAGCCATCAGCACAGTCTCCCTCAAAGGGCTCTTACCACACCGTGGCTAACAGTAGGAACAGTGCTAAAGATTTCCACGGATCTAACTCCAGAAAACTCGATAGTAAGCAGAAAGCCTCAGCATATATCCGGAATGATCAGTCAGAAACCTCAAGTTCAAAGCCATCGCACAACCTTGGACCAAGCGTAGCAGTACCAGCAGTCCCATCCAGAACAGGACAAACCTCAAAGGGCAAAAGTTTCTATGGTGTTAACTTCGCTAATGGCAGCTCAAATATCTTTTCCTCTTGGAAAGAATGCGAAGCAGCTGTAAAGCACCAAAGAGGGGTCAGTTTTAAGAAGTTTGACACGCTACAGGATGCTCATAAGTTTGTTTCTAAAAAGTCAGCTCCAGCTTTATCCAAAGCTGACAGGCAATCATCGATCAAGAATTACCTATCCACTCGATCAGAGGAAACATTGAGAAAACAGAAGACTGCACCAGTGAGCCAAGTCTATATGGATGGCTCGTTCATGGACAATAAAGCTGGTTACGGTATTTACTTTGGTAAAGATGATCCAAGAAACGTCGCTGCTCCGATTCATGCCAAAGAGAAGGACTCCTATGTTGCAGAAGTCCATGCTACCAGAGGAGCTCTGAAGAAAATTCACTGTGAGATTCAGGAATTCAAGGAAGGAAAGAGGGATGTGGTGGGTAAGTACAGATTAGTTACTGATTCTGAAACTGTTGTTGGCCTCTTGAACAAGTACGCAAACACATGGAAGGATTCAGAGTTTGCTAATCGCAAAGCTGGAGCAGAATTGAAGGAGACAGTAGAGCTTTATAAGGACGTTAAGCAGTTTTATCACGAAAATGCAGCTATTGTGGACAATCATGAATTCGACATTGATTGGATAAAGGGACATGCTGGTATCGAAGGTAATGAAGCGGCTGATCGTCTTGCCAAAAAAGGCGCCATGGAATCGTGAGTGGAAAGGTTGGGGGTTGGCTTGTGTGTTTCTGTTTCTAGCAAGTGTTTCTAGCAAGTGCTTTGTTACTAGGTGTTCCACCTAGTGGCTACCAAGTGTTTCTACCGTTTTTTTTGCTTCAAACATTGAATTTCATAAGTACAAACATATATGCGAAAAAGTGGTCATGATTAATATTATCATTAGTAACGACGACCAAAGATGAATGGCTCTGGCTCTGGTTCTGTCCACAGCTTTTTGATGATATTTGTGATACCCTCATCGGTGGTTTCAATGACATAGATACCGTACATCGCAACAGCTGATCCTAGCGTAAGCAGACCCATAGCAGCTTTATGCCATATTCCATAGACTCTTTGTGGGATGTAATCAATGATACATGATTGGAACCCGATGTGAGAATGTAGCAAGATGGAGGAGGCCATCAAAGAGTCGAGAAGGGGGAGATCCACGTTAGCAACAAACGGTGTCACTGTGAGTGGAATGAGGGAGATCGCAATGAAACGCTCATAAGTCCAGTGATAAGAGCCATGGAAGTAGTCGATTTCCTTCTGTGGTGTCGGCTCGTTAACGGTTCCCACAATGTGCCCTACTGGCTGCTCGATGAGCTTGAACTTACTGAAGTCCGGCTTCAGGGACTTGATGGAGAGCGAACGTGTCTGTACAAGGGGTCTGGTGAGTCCGGGGCGAAACATCTCAAGCTGGAGCTGTATAAGTTACAAGGTGAAGATTATCGTTTCCCACCAAGCCATCACCACTGCTAGATCTACGCAGTGGGGCCTGTCCGCCAAAGTCTTCTCTGCTGGCCCTACCATTTCCGCGAACACGTTTTAGAGGCTTTAAATATGCGGCCCCTACCGCCTGCTTTCGCGGGTGTTCACAAATTCGCAATTCCGCAGTCCTCATTGGCCAGGCGCGCGGGCCCAGGCGCGAAGAGCCCGCCAGAGCGATCGAGTGCTGTGGGCCTGTGGGCTCTCGACAAAAACTTTCACATCAACGTCAACAGAAGCTCAACCAGGAGAACAACTCTCTCGCCAGCACAAGACACCCTTCACAATGCTCTCTGCCTCCCTCAGAAGCTCTGCCCGTCGCCTCGGCGCTCGCTCCATTGCCACCGCTCACGGTGCTAAGACACAGTACACCACTCTCGACAACGGTATCACCATCGCTACCGAGACCAACGCCGCCGCTAAGTCTGCCACTCTCGGTCTCTACTACGGTGCTGGTTCCACCTCTGAGAACCCATGGAACAACGGTGTCTCCAACCTCCTCAACAAGGTGATTGTTGGTGAGAACGCCGCTGCCGCCGCCAAGGCTGGTCTTCTTCTCTCCGCCCACACAGACAGAGAGTACTCTGCCTACCTCACACAGGGTACCAAGGGCTCTTTGGCCTCCGCCATTGACTTGCTCAACGCTAAGGCTACCCAGACTGAGCTCTCTGATGAAGCCGTCCTCAAGTACCGTTCTGCCGTTGCCCAGGAGGTTGAGGCCTTCGAGGAGAACAACCACTCCGAGAAAGTCTTGGAGCACTTGCACAACACTGCCTTCCAGAACACTCCATTGGCCCTCCCAGTCAGAGGTACCTCCGAGACCATCTCTGAGTTGGTCTCCTACGACTTGAACAAGTTCGCTAGAAGCAACTTTGTCTCCTCTAACGCTGTTGTTGTCGCTACTGGTGACGTTGCCCACGAGGAGATCGTTGAGCTTGTTGAGAAGAAGCTCAAGGTCCCAACTGGTGAGGCTCCAGCTATCGCCAAGCCAGCTTTCTTGGGCTCTGAGGTCAGATTGAGAGACGACACTTTGCCTGCTGCTTGGATCGCTCTTGCTCAGGAAGGTGAGGCTCTCAACTCTGAGAACTACTACGTCTCCAAGGTTGCTGCTCAGATCTTCGGTTCCTTCAACTACCACGAGCCAATCTCTAAGCACCTCGGCGTCAAGTTGAACAACGTTGTCAACGAGACACACTTGGCTGACACCTACTCTCACTTCTCTCTCTCCTACAAGGACACTGGTTTGTTCGGTCTCCAGGCTTACATCACCAACATCGCCCAGATCGATGACTTTGTCCACTTTGCTTTGAAGGAGTGGAACAGATTGACCATCTCTATCACTGACACTGAGGTTGCCAGAGGTAAGCAGTTGCTCAAGAACAAGATTCTCTTCGACTTGAACACTCCATTGGCCGTTGCCAACGACATTGGTTCCAAGGTTTTGTCCCAGGGTAGAAGACCATCCGTTGAGGAGATCTTCACTCAGATCGACAAGGTTGACACCGCTACTGTTAAGGCTTGGGCTGACAAGAAGTTGTGGGACCAGGAGCTTGCTGTTGCCGGTGCCGGTCAGATCGAGGGTTTGTTGGACTACAACAGAATGAGAAACGACACCTCCATGATGAGATGGTAATCTCGTTAACCAACATTCACAATTATGCTGCTAACGATACACACACTCCATATCCCAAACAAAACTCCCCAGTCGTCATTGACCTTCTACTATTGACATCACCATCAAGCCATCAACTACACACACACTACACCAAAGGTTAACATTCTACATATTGACCAAATGTTTTCTCCTCTGCATTTTATCCATACATCATAACAAAATTTTTCTGCCTTTTACCATCATCCATAATAGACCATTTATAATTATGAGGAGACCATGAAGTCAAATGGAGGTGCTTCATCCACCTCCCGCAATCTTATTTATGTGCTAGTAAGGGAATTTGTCTTGTTTCTTGTGCTTGCACTTCTGATTTTTTATATCTGGTAACAATTTTTCCACACTGTTGAGTTTGTATATAACTTTGTACAGCAAACATACGTTTATCCCTTACGTTTAAATCAGAAGCAGATAGCGTGTATAGTACATTCGGTAAACAGTCATGAACGTCGTTACATCTCAAGAAAGATGATGTTATATGTGCCAGCCACATCAATCAACATCCATTCTATCTTCTGGAAGAGTTTCATTACCATTGCTTTCGATAGTATCATCACCTGAAGCATCAGCATCAGCATCTTCCATCACCACTGACTCATTTGAATTCCTCATGATAAGAGATTCATCCATTTTGTCCTCAGGAAGCGTTTCATTGGGGTCTGTTGTTGCGTTCGTGTCATCAGAACTTCCGTCTTCCTTGAAATTTCCGCCTTCCTTGGAACTTCCGTCTTCCTTGGAGTTTTCGTCTTCTTTGGAATTTCCGTCTTCCTTGGAGTTTTCGCCATTATCGTAATCACCATCAGTGGGCTGGTTCTTGTCGTCAAAAGAGGTGTATGTAATTGCATTATCAGGCGACTTCACTGTTCTTTCTCTGTCAACTTCTGCTTTTGGCAGTCCCTCCTCATCAGTTTCCTTGGATATCTCAGCATGTTCTGCTGTTATTTCATCTTTTGCATGACCATCAAAACCGTCTTCATCAACTGCAAGTACATCTTCCAGAGGGGTCGTCAAATCAACGAGATAGGAGTCATTTTCGATCTCCTTGACATCTTCTTCGGTCAGCCACTCTATTTTTGATAATAGGATCGTTTGAGCCTCATCTCCAATGGTGACAGGCACAACTTTCTCGGTTTCCTCTTCTTGCGACGCGTCCTTTGTTTCCGGTATTGATGATGCGCTGATACCGAAGTCTGCGGGCGAGGACGTCACGCAAGTGACGTTTTCGAACGCTCTCAGGAGCTTCTCTGCAGAGGAGTAGTGTGCTTTGGGCTCGAGAAGGATCTCAGCCAGCCGTTGCACAGTGAAAGGCGGGTTGGTGCTGAATTTCTGTAAAAAGGCGGAAGAGAGCCGGTCTTTGAACTGCTGGAGGGTCTCCTCGTGGCTGGGACCGTGCGGGTTGTGCACTTTTGCGTCCATGGTGCTGTCATATTCTTCCACCAGTATCTGGTTGAGCTTCAGTGGAATGAGGGCTGCAATATGGGACCATGGGTGGTCTTTCTGGACGTGTATTTTGTGCCTTGAGACGCGTTGCAACTCCGCATCCAACAGAGCGATGTCTGGCGACCGCGGTGGTGCTGCATCTGCGAGCGTATGGCTCTTCGAGGAGCCATTTTGGTGGTCCCCTGACTCCTGGGGCATTCTTTCTTTGACACCTATTGGAGACAAGTAGCTTTATTTCTTTAACTGTTTGAAATTACCTCGAGGTTTTGCACTCCCCATCAGCTCCTCCTCGCGGGCGCTCGATCGCGATCTTCAAATATTCGCGGATTCTTATAGCGGTTCCATCAAAATTTTCCATCGACGATGCATTGGAAATATCAACAACCACTGCCAAACTCACCACAATCAGCACAAAAATGCTCAGATCGCTGCTAAGAACACAGCTACCTGTTAGAACACTGGCTCTTCCAGTTGCCGCCCGCGCATCGCAAAGCGCCGTGCTCACAAGACACAACTCCACCGCCACACCACAACCTCAATCACAACACACACACCCAACAGAAGAGGAGGAGGCCGAGGCCTGGCTCTCCGCCATCAGAGACCTCAGGGCTCGCTACCAGACGGAGGGTGTGCCGAACTTCGAGGCACCATACATGCAGCAGCTGCAGTCAGGCAAGTTCGAGCCTACGCCGGAGCAGCTCGCCAAGATCGAATCGCTCCAGGATAAGCCAATTCCAGAGAAGATCGACTCAGTGGTCCAGCACTGCACAAACATGATCATGAAGGATGGCAAGAAGGCTCGTGCGCAGCGTGTGATGGCCAAGGCTCTCTACCTTGTCAGACTTCAGCTGAGAAAAGACCCAGTGGAGGTGTTGAAGGAGACTCTCGACAAGATGGGACCGCTGATGCAGCTCAAGACATACAAGACCCGTGTTGCTAAGAACCTCACTGTGCCTGTGCCTCTGAACCAGAGACAGCGTAACAGAAGGGCGTTCGAGTGGATTATCGAGGGCTCCGAGAAGAGAAGAAGCAAGGACTTTGCCGTGAGACTCGGCGAGGAGATCATCTCCGCCTATGAAGGTAAGAGCTCCGGTTACGAAAAAAGATTACAGATGCACAAGGCAGCCATGCTCCACAGAGCTTACGTCAAGCTCAGATGAAACGAACATACTAATCAAACTCTGTACATACGACTCAATGGAAGACATCTATTGGTTCAATGGAATCAACGTAGGACAAATGCTAGTAGATAAAAGCACGTCGGCATTTCTGATGATAGTCAGTGTAAGAATTTACCCCATCAACGTCGGCCTGACCCAAGAGGCATCGCTCCAACGTAACTACACTTGCCAAAGACGACTTGATAGCAACAAGAAGAAAGAACTCGAGGAGATGAAAGTGCTTAGGTGTATTAGATCGTGCCTCCTTCAGAGTGTGTGGCGTGCGTTTGTATATGTATAAACAGTGGTCATTCCATTCGTGTATGTGTATGTTGTGTACAACGAACGTCGTTTGGGTCATAGTCGTAAGGTGACATGGTTGAACGCTAATCAACACCGAGATCATCATCAATGTTAGGCCCCGCCAATGGCTCAGGGGCAACATTCTTCAATGGGATATCATCTGTGCTTGTGAATCTGCTCAGATCGTTTGTGCTTTGACTTGGAGTGGTGCGTCCGCTGTAATCGGAGTACTGGTTCTCCACATCCATGTCAAAGTTGACATCGTCTGTCTCCGGTGGGATCGAGCTGCGCAGTTGTTCATAACGCTCGCGTCTTCTCAACTCCAGTAAGCGTTTGTGGTACATAATGGACACCACTAGTGCAGTCAAGGACCCCGTGACGTTGGCGACTATGTCCATGAAGTCGAAGGATCGGTAAGGTAGGAGCCCCTGAATGAACTCAGAGCCGACTCCGCCAGCTAGTGTGCAGAGTATTAGAGTCATATTACGAACTGTGCGTGTGCTCTGTGTGTCAAAGAGCCAGTAAAAGAGCACCGTGAGAAGGAAGAATACTGTGAAGTGAAGGAGCTTGTCGTTCTTGAAGGTGACGTTGGCGAAGCCCAGGTACGCTGCGAGGAGGATGCCCAGGGCGAAGAGTAACAGTGCCGATTTTCTTATTCTCATTTGTTCGTGTGTGTTAAGCTGATGGTGTGCCCTTTGTCAGTAACGCTCTAGCAAATGCTCCCGTAGACTTCCTAACAAGTTAAATTGGGCGATGGTGCTTATATAACACCGCGATGTTTTGATTTTGGAGCCTCTTGTTGTCTTTTACTGCCAATTCCGAACGTGCCAGCAAGCGCCCGCACTTCCCGCGCCCCCGTTAAATGATCGAAACACCCCTCTCCTATTCGGCGGCTCCATCAACACCAACAAAAGTCACGAAAACAAGCCCTACCCCCACGTCCTCCAATGAGCACCAGTGCGCTTCCACAGACGCTAAACCAACCGCTCACTGCAGAGGAGCAGCGTGTGTACGGCGCCCTTTTCCGCCAGCTCGACTCGGAGTCCCTCGGCGTCGTCACCGGTGAAACCGCAAGATCCACCTTCGAGAAGAGTGGGCTCCCACCGGTGACCCTAGGCGAGATCTGGCAGCTGGCCGACCCAACCAACCTTGGATTCCTTACTCAGCATGCTTTCTGCATTGCATTAAGACTGATTGGTCATGCCCAGACCGGCGCCAAACCGGACAAGGCTCTTCTCCATGTTGCCGGCCCAATCGCAGCCTTCGGCAACGCCCCAGTCGCCACAGGATCACCAGCCGTTGCTGGTGTGGGACTGCAGCCGTTAGCTCCACAGTTCACCTCATTGCCCCCATTAACCAACCACGATATTTCCAAGTTTGCACAGTTGTTCGCTAAGAATGCTCCTACGGGTGTTATCAGCGGCCAGCAGGCCAGAAGCATCTTCCTCAAGGCCAAATTGCCAACAAATACACTCGGCCAGATCTGGGCCCTCGCTGATCGTTCTAATGCTGGCCAATTGACCCGTGATGAGTTCATTGTGGCAATGTATTTGATCCAGGGATCCATCAACGGCTCCATTAAGCAAATTCCACCTGTTTTGCCACAGAACGTTTGGGATCAGGTCAAATCATTCCAATCCCCAATTGTCACCGGCTCTTCTGCTGCCTCGTTCAGTCCACAACTAACTGGCGCCAGAACCGGCAGCGTCTCCAGAGTCCCATCCTCCTTCAGCAATGCCTCTGGCGACTGGGTTATTTCCCCACAGAAGAGAGCTCAGTTCGACAACATCTTCGAAGGGTTGGACAAAAACTCCACTGGTGTTCTTGGCCCAGAGGAAGTTGCTTCATTTTTGATGACTTCAAAACTTCCACAAGAAACTTTGGCCACTATATGGGATTTGGCTGATATTCACAACACTGGTGAGTTTACTAAGGATGAGTTTGCTATTGCCATGTTCCTTGTCCAGAAGAAGATTGCAGGTGTTGAATTGCCAGATGTTGTTCCAGATTCCCTTCTGCCACCATCTCATCCAGCTTTGCAACAACAAAACACTCAGGCTTTCCCACCTCCTCCAGTCACTAGTGCTTCAACTGGATCTCAACCAAGACCACAGATTCCTTCCAGAGATACAAAGCCTAAGTCTGCATTGAGCGATTTGGTTGATTTGAATGATGCCTTTTCCACACCAAGTCCAGTTCCTTCTGACTCAAGAAATGTTTCCAACTCGACAGTGAACTATACCCCAACTGGTAGTGCACCAAAGCCTTTCGTTCCATCTTCCTCATTTGGTCAAAACATCATGGAGAAACAGGCCCCGACCCCGGCAGCATCCTCTCCAAGTGGCACTCAAGCTGACCTTCCAACACAGGATGTCAAACCACAGGTAAGAAGTACTCAGTCCTTCTCCTCTCAGCCATTCCCACCAGCCCCAGTTCAGGTTCCATCATCTACTGGCTCAAGATTCAGCTCTGCATTGTCCAACAGTAGTGCAGCCGCTATTGGTGGCGTCTCAGCTCTTGGTGGAGCTGCTATGACTTCCAAGGGATTCGGTGCCAAGAATGATGATTTGCTCGCTGATGCCAGTTCGGATGTTTCTTCCAAACTGTCCCAAGCCACAACAGACATGGCTAACTTGTCTAATCAGATCGGCTCTTTGTCCAACCAGACTGCTCAAATTCACGACAAGCGTACTAGGGCTGAGAGAGAGTTGACCAAAATCACATCTTTGAAGCAAGATATCGAAGCCAAGTTGACGAAATTGAGAGCTGCTTACGAACAGGAAGTCCAACAGACTCAGAATGTTGAATCACTTCTGAACACATCTCGCAATGAAACTGAGCAGTTGAGAAAAGATGCCTCTGTTGCTGAGGCTCAGTTCAATCAGGTCCAAAGTGAGTTACAAAGTCTTCAAGCCCAACTTCAAGAAGCTCAGGAAGAGAATACCTCTTTGAAGGAACGTATTGCCCTTCTAAACTCACAGCAAGCTTCTGCTAATCAGGAACTTGAAAGAGTCAGAAACGAAGTTAAACAATCCAAGGGTCTTGTTGCTATCAACTCTAAGCAATTGAACGTTGCTGAAGTTCAGTCTTCAAGCATTCGAGAGGAGATCCAGAACCTCTTGTCTTCTGTCAGAGAGTTGGATGAACATCATGAATCTTACACCAAGAAACAAGCTGAGTTAGAATTAACGAAACAACAGATTGATGAGTATGAGAGAAGCTTGAACGAACGCCATCAGCAGTACCAACAAACTGAGGCTGATCTTGCTGCACGTGAACAAGAACTGCAAGCTAGAGTCCAACAGCAACAACAGTATGAACAGGCTATTCAGCAGGAGGAGCAACGTCTTCAGAAGATGTTTGCTGAATTGCAAGAGAGACAGGCTCAACACAATGCAGCCGAGGAGCAGCTTGAACAACAACAGGTTGAGTACGCTCAGAGAATTCAGCAGTTCACTGACAAGCAGATTAATGATGCCACTACTGGTTATGGTAACGCTGCGGCTGATTATAGCTCTGCAGACAGGGATCTCCCAACAGACGAAACTGAGAAGTCTGATGTTTCCAAGGGTGTCATTGCAGGTGCGCTCGGTGCCGTTGGTGCCGTTGGTGGTGTCGCCGCTTATGCTGCCACTTCTAGTAAGGCTGACAGTGAAAAGAACATCGAGTTTGACTCCCCAGACGCCGCAACCACCGAGCAGACTGCATCTGT
>JAKTVV010000064.1:0-66666 GCA_030581715.1 Petasospora mississippiensis | reverse complement strand
AACTTACCAAGAAGCAGTCTCATCTGAAACTAGCTGATGGATTCTAACGACTTGTACAACTTGAGATTTTTCAGGGCCTCATCTCAAGATTGTGAAAGTACAGCTAGGGGAATCTACAACGATCCCAAACCTTTATATCTAAATGGATCATATATTAAACATACAGCTATATGTCATCGATCCCGTATTCTTTCTCTTTTCACAAGTCTTGTTGCATAGCAGACAGATTTTTTTTTTTTTTTTCGAACTCAAGTTTGGATGTATATGTACGTTAATTCAGTGAATTTATTTCAACTCTTTTGGTTTGGATTTTGATTCAAACAACACCAACAACCATCCCATTAAACGCTCAAATTCATAGTCATGAACCGTAGCTTAGTGTTCTCAGTACACCGTGTGACCAAATAGAAAACACAACAGAAATGCAAACAGAACAAAGAAACAAACATACGTTCAGCAGAAGGTGGCGGTTCAGCAGACGGTCTTTGATTTATCACCGCATAGAACCAGCTATACTCCTCTAGCACAGCTAGTGTTTCTTGTGTGGAAGGTTGCCAGCCTATTTCAGCCAACCATATCAGATGAACTGGGACTTGATGATCAAAGCCACCTCGTGGTTTGTCACTCTTTCTCTTGAGATATTGTACTAGCTTTCCCTGTAAGTACAGCATCTCTCGGAGAATTGAAAGGCGCATCTGGAAACCAACAATGTAGTATGTAAGATCAACTTGCGAGTTCAAGGAGCTGCACGGCTTCAAGTGTCCTTGGCCAGATCTCAAAGGAGGTTGTTGGTACAAGCAGGAAGTGTTCCACACTGGAACATCTGGGCACACCTGAGCATCCTTGGACACCTTAGTGACACCTAAAGAGGTTTCAGTGTACCTATTATCATGTTGAGAAGGATCAGTGCCGAAAAACTGAAGAATTGAACCTTCACTCTTATGGGATCCAACATCAAGCGACACGGAGTCCTGTTCACACTTTCGGTTGTTGTACAACTCCAGTAGCTGACCATCAACCTCAAAGCAGCCCATTACTTTTCTGAAAGCACATCGAACCTTCACCCTTCGCTCAAACCGGGATAGATGCCGATGTCTGTGGGTATAGGGCATTCGAGAAACGAGGCCAATGTGCGGCGACTTTACTCGGTAGCGGTCTGTGAGTGATGCCAACGTCGGTTGCCGTGATAATGGTTGAGTTATCCACTGTGGAGCTGCAAGACAATGGTAATGTCCCAGAAGTGCCTCTTGATATATTGGCAACTCAAAATCCCGGTCAGCAAATGCTGAGGATGTTGGTCCAGTGGTAGGCATGGAAGAGGCCGTAGTGAAACCCTTCTTGCAACTGAACCCCGCTGAGGGTTGATCAGTAACGTCAGAATTGGGGGAATCATCATCATCATCATCATCATCATCATCATCATCTATGTCAGTAAGAGAGAACTCGAAGGACTTTGTACTGAGATTGAGGATATCTGTGCCTTCAGAGAGAGTGAGATCACCATGGATTAGTGGTCTTTCCTCACTACCGGATGATCTTTTTGACTTTGGGAAACAAGGCGGTAATTGATCAAGATACACCGAGCGTGTCCAAGTTGTGTTCAAATCAGCAATTGAAGTCATGTTCTTATCTGAGGGCCCATATGGTGAGCGATGTATCGGTGCGAGCGGGCGGTGGTTGGAACTCATGAGGAAGCAGTGAAAAGTGAGGGGACTGTAGTGTTGTTTTGAGTGTGCAATGAAAGGAAGCGAATGTGTTTTTGTCTTGAACTTTTTTTTTTGGCTTTTAAGTCTTTTGATGAGGAGTGGAAAGGGGAAGAAGAGAAGGTGAAAAGTGGGAGCCCATCGGCTTTTATAGCTTCACTGAATGGGGCGGGATACATCAACTGCCACAAAAACAAACCGACCACAAAACCACCACTGGATTTCTTTTGGCTATTGGGGCAAAACTTGAATAACACCGTGGAAACATCTGGAATATCCTACAAGTCGGCGAAAGACTTAAGGATTGGATGGAACCATGAAAACAACCAAGGCCAATCATCTACCCATGAAGGGAGCAAGAAAGAAACAAACAAAAAAGATCCAAATGTTTATAAGTACTTCAGAGAAGTCTCACTAGTATACACGAAACTGAAGAGATTACACACAGATAGAGATTAAGTACCAAGAATCTGGGGGAATCGTTTAAATGCAAGCGTTGTTGAGTATTCAGTGGGGGGAGGAATCAGTAGTTGAGGTGAGCTAAATGGAAAATAAGATTCCTTCCACTGATTATGCCATGAATGTATGATTCACTTCCACCATTGAGAGTCTATTAGTGGATAGTAAATTGTTGTTTGATGGTTCTGAGTGTGTCGTGACTTCTAATCGGATTTGATAGCACCGTAGATCTTGTAGATGAACACGGAAGCACCATAAAGACCCAACGAACCGAAAGCAAAGCCAACGAGAGTACTCAAAATGGTTGAGTATGCAAAGAAGAGAATGATCGATGAGAAGTCGGTCACATTGAGATATGTGAAGAAGTAATACACGGAGTAAACTTCAATGTACCATGCAACCGATGAACCAATCATGAATGATTTCCATTGCCATCTCCAATCACCATTGATCAATGAGAGGTAGACGGCAACGATGACACTCTCCACAACAACAACACTCAAAAGGACAATGGTGAAGAGCAAGAACCCATACATGTAGTAGAACGATGTTTTCTCCAACCAAACCGATCTGAACACAAACAACAACTCAACGTAAATGGTACCGAATGGGATCAAGCCAAATGCAGGGATGGTATAGAAGTACGACAAGAACTTTGGTTGTCTTGGGATAGATTTTACTGGCTTGGACAAGTTGGAGTTCATGGAAGCAGGCGGGTTGATGTTGCCGATGAAGCCGCCAACCACTGAGAGAGGAACTTCCAGAACGAGGAAGAAGACAACAAGGAGCACAACTGTTCCAAATGGCAGTGCATTTGAAGAGTCTTTCGCCCATACAATGCAATTGAGGATCAAGACGGATGCTAATACGACGAATGGGAGCCAACCGCCAAAGAGAATTGAATACTTGAAGTAGGACTTGATATGGTTTTCCTGAGTGAAGTTCTTGTAATATCTGACACCGGAATAGCCCGCAGCGGTACCACCGACGATGAAGAGACCCAGGGAGCTACTCAAGACGCTGTTTCTCACATTTGGGCCAAGAACACCAGTAGTGGAGAGAACGAGGACGCCGATGATTGTGAAGAAGACCTGAACGCCTGAAGAGAGAATAGCAGAGAGGAGCAGAGGGCGATCTGGCGATCTGAAGACATCGTTGGAGATGAGTTTCCAGCCAGAGTTTGTGAAGGAGTCGGACTTATCGGTCTCCACAGCAATATTCTGTGTGGCGAGATCCATGCTGTTGTAGCTCTGGATATCACGATTCAGCGTTCGCAAGAGAACAACACCGACAACAGCAGACAGGAAGGCAACGAGCACAAGCGAGTTGATCAGCGAGATCCAGTGGATGCCCTCGTCGTTCACCTCGCTCTTGAAGTAGAGTTTCCATCTGTCTGCCCAGCTGATGTTGGGCTCTTCACGCCAGTAGACGGCGTAAGTGAAAGGGATGATGACGGTGTCTTTCGCGTCAACGTCAACAAGATAGTTGTCGAAGTTCTTGGAGGCGCCTGGACAGTGGAAGTCGCTAACACTCTTAGGATACACCTCAAACCCAACGATCGTCTGCTTGCCGTTGGACTCCGTGTGTGTTCTGATCACGATCATTACATGGTTGTGCAAGTAGGTGCGGCCGTCTTTGACGAAGCCGAGCGGGAACCCGGCAGCGTAGTACTTCTTCTTGTCGGCCTTGCTGGCGTGCTCCTTCTTGTCCGTCTTCTCAGAGGTGCTGATGAAAGTGGTAGCGCCTGGAAGGTCGTCGATCAGCCACTCCACGACGTAGCCGCTTCTGATGAGCTCGTCTGCCCTTCTCAGGCCCTCCGGCTTCGTGATTCTGTCACAGAGTCGGTGACAGGGCGCGTCCTCGCCAAAGGAGAGCTTGTAGTCCGACTCCCAGATTCTGTCTCCCCTGATGACTTCGTTGAGCGAGAGATGCAGTGGCCGTGACTGTGGAGTTGGTGGACAGGTGAACGGCAGGTCGTAGTAGGCGTAGGGCAGCTGTGTGGTGTCGGACTCGACGCGGTTCACGTACAGGTCCACTTTCTGGCCTTTCTCAAAGTAGTTGGGTGTCCATCCTGCGCGGTGTGTTAGTGTTTGCTCTGGAAATTGAGTTGTCACTATCTCATGTGACGAGAAATCAGCGGTACTCACCGAAAGGGTCAAATGCAGTGGCCAGCGTAAGCGAGCACGCGACGAGCGTTATACTTGTCCAGCGCATCTGTGTTTTGTGTGGTGTGTGGCAGTGCCCTAGGTAGGGGGAGATGGTTCGGAAGGCGGAAAACAATGGACGCCACTGGGAAAAATGCGCTTTTGTTGGGGCTGGGTGTCTCAAACGAGCCCAAAGCTGCCAGCAAAAAAGGTTGTTGATGTTTTGTCCTTGGGTATACGCGTCGGTCGCGAGGCTGGGGCCAGCCCGGCGAATTTGGAATTCGCGGAAGCGGGTCACAAACGTGTTCGCGACGTTTGTTTACGTTTTCTAGGGAGATGGCATATTTACGTAAAAGAGCCAAGTGGCGGCAAATGAACAACGCACGCATCTTCACCGGAAATTGCCACCCCAAAGCCCACGCACACAGATGAGCCTCCAGGGTTACACAACGCAGCAGTTGCGATCTATTGTGTTGCACAGCTTGGACAACGACCTCGTCAGCTCCGCGGAGTTTGCTGCCGAGCGACTTCTCGCGGAGGCTGGCAGCTCAGATCCGGACTCCATCCATCTCTACGGGCTAGTTCTCTTGAAGAAGCGCCGGTACAAAGCTGCTTATAATGTCTCTGCGAATCTCCAGCACGCAGGGTGTGCGTTCGTCTTTGGAAAAGCAGCTTTGGAACTCGATAAGGGCAGAGAAGGTGTTGAGGCGTTGACAGTTACACAGCATCTGTGGGAGTCGTTGCCAGAGAGCTTATCGTCCAACTATGAGTTCGAGAGACAGCTGATGCCTGACCCTGCTGTGTTCTACAACCTTCTTGGCCGACTATATTACTCGATCGGTGACACGAAGGAGAGCGCTATCAACCACTCGAAGGCTTTGAAGAGGAATCCATTTCTTTGGGATTCATTCCAGGAGTTGAATAAGATGGGTGCTAACGTCCGGGTCAAGGCCATCTACAAAGTAACGCCAGGGTCATCGTCATTCCCACTGAACAACGAAACAGGAATGGCCGAGAGCTTCGACAGCAGGGATCCATTCGGTGAATCAACCATCAACATCCAACCTCTGAAGTCTTTTCAAAAGACCATCGATGAGACACCAAAAGGTCGTTCGGGAGGCCTTGGGGACTTCGAGACACCCAGAATAAATCAACAATCAGTACCAGGGGCCCCAAACAGAAGACTGAGGTCATCTTCCATAGGTAGAGACAACGGATTCAAACCACCGCCACTAATCACCACAGGAAATGACTCCATCAAGAGGGCACCAAGATTAACTGCTGCTAAAGTGACTTCAAGACTCATCACACAACCGCTGGTTCGGGCCAATAAGAGCACAGTTAATGCAGCAACAGGAAGAAAGAACTCCACTGGTGATATCGGTCAGAAGAGAACCAAATCGGCATTGACAAGCGAAACAAGCAATCAACGGAAGTTTGTAAGCAACGAAGAACTGGGAGAACAACACCTTTTGAGGATCTATTCCATATATGCTAAAGGTTATAAAGCTATGTGTCGCTATGATTGTTTCAAGGCCATAAGAATCTTGAACTCCTTGCCAGAACCTCATTTGAATACACCATGGGTCTTGAGTAAGTTGGGCAGATTACACTTTGAGATCGTTAACTACGAAGAATCTGAATCATATTTCGTGAAGCTCAGGAAGACGGACAATACTAGAATCGAAGACATGGAATACTACTCCACGTTATTATGGCACTTGCATAAGGATGTTGAGCTTTGCCATTTGGCTCATGAGATGCTGAACATTGATAAAAATGCTCCACAATGTTGGGTTGTTGTTGGCAATCTCTTCTCCATTAACAGAGAACCGGATGAAGCCATCAAGTGTTTCCGCAGAGCCACACAATTGGATGAGAAACTATCTTATGCATACACTTTACAAGGCCATGAGTATGTGTCCAATGATGCTTATGAACATGCATTAGAGTGTTTCCGTTTTGCTCTTTTGATGGATCCAAGACATTACAATGCATTGTACGGAATCGGTATGGTGTATTTGAAATTGGGAAACTTCAGTAAGGCAGAATTTCATTTCCGTAAGGCATTGGATATTAACCCTATCAATGTCATTTTGATCTGCTGTCTTGGTATGATGCTCGAGAAGCTTGGGCACAGAGAACAGGCATTGCACCAATATGAATTGGCTTGTAAAATCCAACCTCTGAGTGCTCTTGCTCTATTCAAGAAGGCACAGTTGTTGCTCTCTATGGAGCAATACAGTGCTGCTTTGGCGGACTTTGAGCATTTGGCTACAATTGCGCCGGATGAGGCTAGTGTCCATTATCTCTTGGGACAACTGTACAAATTGGCCAACAAGAAGAACGAGGCCATCAAACAGTTCACCATTGCTTTGAACTTAGACCCTAAGGGAAGTCAATTAGTCAAAGAGGCTTTAGAAGGTTTGTCCGGTTGATGTATCATGTTCAAGAAGCGCTAGTAATATCTCACGAATCAACGTAAAAATCTACACTCTCCAGATAGAAAAAGGTATAACTCCCTCATTACTATTTTACACTCATAAAAGACTCGTACCGAATAAGTTTTGGTGAACTTGATTGTAAGGTGGTGGGTGGCGTGTGCAGGTTACTGTTGTTGTGGCTGGTGTGGCTGGTTTTGCTGATGTTGCTGTTGAAAGTTGCTGTTTTGGTTGTTGTTGCGACGGTTGTTGAAACCACCGCGGTTTTGGTTCTGTCTGTTATTGTTGTAACCTCTGTTTTGCTGGTTGTTGAAGCCTCTGTTGTTATTGTTGTTGTTGAAGCCTCTTCTGTCACCATAGTTACGGTTGTTGTTGTTGTTGTCATTTCTGTTTCTGTTTCTGTCTTGATTTTGCTGATTACGTTGTTTCACTTCTGGGATGATCTCCTGTGGGATTCTGAGGTACTTGATGTCCTTTCCTCTCACAAAAATTTCTGGCATTTTAAGGAAGGATTCACCATCAGCACTCGTCTCGATCACATCCTGGAGGGTCACATTCATCCAATTGTCGATCTCCACGAGGATACCGTTGACAGTTTCACCAGATTTGAGCTCCACAAGGAGGGGTTGCCCCTTGGATGCTGTCAGAAGATAGATTGGAAGCTGGGTTTGAGAGTTAGTTTATCAAGCCAGGGAATCAGCTAGCAAGAGGAAAAAGACATACCATAACGTGAAAGGTCTATAAATTCCACACAGATACTCCTTAAGGTAATTAGAGATTGCACAGCTGAACAGGAAATGGTTGTAATCGGACTCAAAAGCTGGAAAGGGACGTCGTCGTCGGTGTTTTACTCGCTTTCGCTCGCGCGAACATGTGGTGTCCGGGTGTTTTGTATCCTGGTTTGGCCACGCCGGGGTTTCCTTCAAGCAGATCGGTTCTTGATTTCTACTCAAAGAGCCCCCAAAGATTTCTCTTTAATATGAAAAGAATCTGTGTAAATGAGCCCACAATTTCTCAGGAGTGAGCTCCTCGAAGATGATATTGATGTCGAAGTACTACCGTCTCTTTTAGTCCATCTCCCTCCGCGTAGTGTTAGACAGATAAGCGTTCTTCTGTTTAATTGACTTCACAATTACCAAAGCATCGTGCATGCTATATTGTAAACACATTGAAATGTCTTCTGGAAGTTTTCAGAGGAGTCATTCGGTGAATCATTGAAAGGGAAGATATACCGGAATTGTAAACCGAGAAAGGTGCAGATTTTTAGTGTAGATCGACGCTAAGCCCAATCGGTCTGTGCCATATCAGTGTTTTGGCCCCAATTAAGTGGAGAATAAAACAAATCTTCCAATTGGCCACAAAAGAGAAACTTTTTCACAAAAACATCGACCAAAGAGCCCAATTGCGCCGGTGATGTGCGGTATACTTGATGCATTGTTTATCTGCCACTAGCCTAATTCGGAAAATCCACTTACTTAAGACTGTTACCCGGACCGTGAGCTTTTGCGAAAATCAAGGGACGCGCCCGGGTTTCCAGAAAAGCGCTCAGCCAAGTCCATTGTCAATACTTTCATTCAACAATTGGCGCCTTTTTTCCTAGAAATCAGCTGCTGCTTCTCTGTCTCTTTGACCCTACCTAGAAACAGGCACAGCTCTCAGAAACGAGAGAAGAGAAAAGGTCTCCTTCCTTCGATTTACCCGCTGTTCGCCCAGTCAGTGACACACCACTCTCAACGAGGTGCCACCAACCAAATTTAGCGCCAACTCCACAACCAGGATATCCGCTCTGCTCATTGGCTCTCTATATATAGATCCACTGGCTACCATATACTCTGGAAAAAACCAGGCCGCCCACGTAACTCTGGCTCGTGATACGTGCAGGAAACGCGTCGAATATCAACTCCCATCAACAATGTCCAAGCCACAGGCCCGCCACAGCAGCGTGGACAAAGGCTCAGCTCACCACCGTTCTGGCTCCGAGAGCTCCAACCGTCGTCCAAGCACAGACAGAGGCAACGGTTCTGTGGAAAAGGCCATCAATGGAAATAGCAACGGGAATGCCCATCCTGATACCACCGCGTTGCTGGATGATTCCTTCCAGGCTCACCAGCAGGACCGTGTGCTCTTTTTGATTATGAACTCCATCGGTGCTGAGATCAACGTTACCATGAGCTCCGGTGACAAAGTGACTGGAATCCTGGAGAATATTGATCCAAAGACCTTGAAGATTGCTCTGAAGTCCCAGGGAAACGTATCCAGTGTCAACTATGAGAACGTGATCGATTTCGAGATTGTGAGCGTTGATCTCTTCAACAGTTCCTTCGTGAAGAAGTCTTCTGGTTTCAAAACCGACACCGACATCTCCACCAAGAACTCAGGTGGCCAGCGTCGTCAGGAGGTTGAGAAATGGGTTCCTGATTCTTCTGTACCTCTCGGTCCAGCTCTGGAAGGCATGACTCTGGAAGATGATGGTAACACCAAGTGGGACCAGTTTGCCACCAATGAGGAGAAGTTTGGTATCAAGTCAGAGTTTGACGAGAATCTCTACACCACGAGAATCAATAAGGAGGATCCAGAGTACCAGAAGAGAGTCAAAGAGGCTGAAAGATTGGCCAAGGAGATTGAAAGTGGTGTTACCGAGAACTCACATCTTGCTGAGGAGCGTGGGTTGAAGTTTGACGATAGTGGTATTGACGAGGAGGACAAGTATTCAGGAGTTGCCCGTAAGCCATCCACTGCAAAGGCCAATGCCCTTTTCGCCTCGTTGATCAACAAGGGCAATGACAACAAGAATATGGCTTTCGAGACAGATTCCAAAAACTCCAAATATGTGCCTCCTAGTCAGAGAGGAAGACTACAGCACATTGATCCATCCATCATTTCCGCCAGTCAGGTGAAGTCTGTTTCGACTGAGATTCCTACCGCTAGTTCTGAAGCCAAACCTGTTGCAGTATCTAAGGTGGCACCTGAGTCTAAATCAACCACTCCCCCAAAGGCTGGATTACCAGCAAAGCCCGTGGCCAAACCATACGAACAGGTAAAGAAGCTCAACACAATGAAGGAGATTAGTTCGCTCAAGGAATTCTCACAGAACTTCAAGATCAACAGTAAGTTCCCACAGGACCTCCTTCCAATTGTCACCAAGGATAAGTCCAAACAGGAAGAAATCATCAAGAAGTTTGAAGGAACAGATAAACCTCAGTCTTCAAACGGAACTGCTGGTACTAATCCTACGACTAAATCATCTGTTGAAACTACACAGAAATCAGCTCCAACCACCACTGTTACTGCTTCAAACACACCTACCACCATCTCCAGTGATGCTGCCACGGTTAAGCCACCGACACAGACTACTGCTCCATCTACACCATCGGTCAAGAAAGCTGACTTCAAGCACAAACTCAACCCGAAGGCTGCTGCTTTCACACCATCATTCTCGCCTGCTGGGCTGGGGAGCCCTCATGTTCCTCCTACAGCTATCTCCAATGTAGGCACTGCTTCCAGCCCACAATTCCAGAAGAACTCCCCAAGAATTCACGGGTCAAACATTTCTCAGAGACAGAAGAGGCAATTCCCACCATTTTTCGCTCCAGGCCGTGCTCCGAGTGCTGATAAGAAGAGGGCATTGGGCGAGGACTTCAACTTCTTCCACGGTGCCTTCAATGATTACAAGCTGAAGAAGACAGAGTCGCCATTTGTTCTGGAGAGACCATTCGTTACACCACCGACATGGTCAGAAGAAGACAAGCCATTCAAGTCATTATTCCCAGACCCGGAGTCGGTGAAACTTACTCCAGCTCCAATGATGCAGCCACCGCAACAGATGCCACCGTACCAGCCAATCCCAATGATGCAAGCCCCCCAAATGTTCTACAACGCCCCACAATTCCCAAACATGCGTATGTCCCCACAGCAACAGCCAACGGTACTATCGCCATCTGACCCAGCTTTTATGCAAGCTCAAAGGATACAACCGATGTACATGCAGCCAGGTATGCCTATCAATCCCGGCCATATGCCATATCAGAGATATCCACAGGGTGGTTTCCCAGCTCCGGGTGGCCCTATCCCTCAGATGATGCCCCCACAGTCAGGAGGACGAATGCATTCTAGTGGTTATAAGAACCATTGATTATGATGATATGATAGGGCTCTTGGAGCTTATTTGCTACATTGTGAACACATAAAAAACAGTTAATGAAAGTGTGTACAAAAAAAGTCTCCCCAAGTAAGCTCAGAACTTGACAAACTTTGTAGCCATCTCGACGGCAGCCGCACCCCAATCTTCACCATGATTATGCATTCCTGGCTTCAAGCCAGCTCTGACCTCAGCCTGTTCCTCGGTCAAAACGGTGAGAACACCAAAGATAACTGGGATGTTCAAAGACTCGTTCAATCTCATCAAGGCATTTGTGGTAGAGTCGCAGATGTACTCAAAGTGCATTGTAGAGCCCTTGATCAGGACACCGATTGGGATCACGGCATCGAGTTTGATACCCTTTGTTTTCTCCAGCTTCTCAACGAACTTCTTGGTAGCAAAAGGCAGCTCAAAAGAGCCAGGAACAGTCTCAACGAAGATGTTTTCCTCCTTCACACCGAGCTCAAGCATTCTCTTAATGGCACCATCGACCAAGGCCCTGATGATTGTGGAGTTCCAACGGGCGTGGATGATGGCCACCTTCAAGTCGGAGCCATCGTATTGCTGGTCGATCTCACCCAATCCTTTGACAGCCATTGTGAATTTCTGTGTATAAAGCCACGAATTTGTGCTGGAAAGCGGACTTTTCAAGGCTCGTGGAGGGGAAAAGTGTATGGGAAACCCATCTGCATTTGTCATGCTTACCGTCGAGCCACACTGGGCGAGGAGTGCCCCTACCAGGGCTTGTCGGTCCAGTGTGCCTTGGAAAACTAAGTTTTCGAAGAAGCTTCTATGGCCAAGTTGGTAAGGCGCTACACTAGTAATGTAGCGATCCTGAGTTCGAATCTCAGTGGAAGCATTTAATTTTTTTTGCCTCGCCTCCACCTCAGAGCGTGGCTTAACCGTAATATCACCACAAAGCTCAGTGTTCAGTTAAGCCCAAACAACCCCACTTCTGATCTCTAAGGTACGTTTTCCTCAGACCCACGATTTCCTCCTTCCTGCACAACCTCCACAAGTTTCCTGGTTTCATGTCACAACCCGAGGAAGAGGACCGTTGCTGGATCTGTTTGGGCAACGACGGCGACTCGCCTCCTCTTGCACGTCCCACGGACTCTCGCCATCTCATCCAAGTGTGTTCGTGTTCTCTCCGGGCTCATAAGAGGTGCCTACTGGACTGGGCCACTGATATTGACTCGCGTCATCGTCGTGAGGGCAATCTCCAGAATCTGATGAACCAGCATGACATAATCAACCTCGCTGTCCACGGCACAGACGATGAGGTTTCCGTTGTGCAGTTCAGAGCTACAAATGGGAGCAAAATCTACACAGGTAAGGAGATCCAGTGTCCGCAGTGCAAGAGACAGATACTTCTCCGGATGAAGCCCAGTTCCATCCTCTCTCTGAACAGCCTCATGAGACGTCTGGGCCAGAACATGGCCTCTACTGTGGCGACGACGACCATTGGCTCAGGAATGGTTGCGAGTTTGGGAATAACTGTGGTGTCTTCTCTGGGAAGCCTCGGTTACAAAATGTGGAACGTTCTTGCTGGCACAGGGCTTCTTCTGAAGATGCTGGATGTGAAGGAAAGATCGTTCGAAGCTGCGCTGAGGAACGACAGCCTGACCGTGAAGCATCTACTACAGATTGCCGAGTTCCCGTTGTTCCTCCACAGTATGCGGTGCACGAACCCGATTGCCAAGTTTATCGATGCTACTTATCCCTTTCTGTTCTTCAATCAAGGATTCCCCGGCCCACGGATGTTTTTGCTCATCTTCAAAGCTGCGAAGTACGTCTATAGGGGCATCTTCACGCTAACATTCAACAAGTACTACTATCGTTGGCTCTTAGAAATGAAGCCCTGTTTCATTGCGGACAGGCTCCCGCTGGCTGAGCTGGAGCTCATTGAACAGGAAACACAGACGAGATCTGAGCTGGAGGGAATGAGAGAGAAGTATAATACTGAGCACGGAAGAGCATGGTACCAGCGTCTCTGGAATTGGATTTTCCCACAGTACACCGCAGAAGAGCGTGAGATAATAAGACACATGCGCCAGAGAGAGCTCAAAGCTGTGATCTCCCGAGACTTCTCCTCTGCGTTCCACCAGGAGAGCTTCTTCTGGAGATTTGGCTCAACTTGCCTATGGCCATATTTCGGCTCCATAATTGGCGGAATTCTCGGTCGCTACACTTCAATCAACACACACTTGCTGCCCTTCATAGACACTCCAGCTGAAGGGACATATGCTCGCAACTTGATTGGTATGTGCCTTGTTGTGCTGATCCGTGATCTGATCCATCTCTATCTTGCTTGGAAAGAGGTCCAGCAGCATCACGACTTGGATGTTGTTGACTCTGAGTTCACCGGCTTGAAAGTGCAAAGCGTTACGCATGTTCCACTTGAGCCAGGCCAAACAATGCCAGACGACGTTGTCGAAGTGCATCTGAGAGATGTCGGTGATCAGCCAGGCCAAGAAGTGGATAACATGGCCAGACAGTTGCTGTTTGGTGATATTCTACCAGCGCAGTACCCGAATCTGGCAAGACTTGCTAATATGTTCCAGTAATGGGATAAATGAATAAATAAATAAATAAATAAATGAAACGAACGAAAATGAATGCAGAACTATAAAATTGTTGATATTATTAAGAATTACATCGTCGACACATCCAGTACTTCCTAATTGGGGTGTATATTCATCATGAGCTGCAGCATTTAATCTAGTCCCTTCAACGCTTTTTGCTGGTGTGATATTGTAGGCTCCTGTATGAATAAATGAAATGATTGAAATTGAGGTAATTGAAATAAATAACGAAATGGAAGAATGATTGAATAAATGAAATGATCGAAATTAAGGTAATTGAATTAAATAACGAAATGGAATAATGATTGAATAAATGAAGTAAATATAGATGTCAATGAAAAATGAATAATCAACACAGCCAGCACTTCCTAATCGGGGAGTTTCAGTAGCATTTCCCTATACGTCTTTCGCGGGGGCGTCGAATTCCGCGTGGCCAAATTTTGAAGCTAAATATGGCCCGTTAATATTACTCCAAAAGAACGGAAACCCCACGTCCTCGCTGAAAACCATTCGCTCCCTTAATATGTCCAAAGTGAGTACAATCGATCGTCTGGCTGGTGTGGGAGTAAAAATTGGCCCCTTTTTTTGGGCGAATTGTTTGAGCTGGGGAAGGCTTTTCTAGAGGCTCGGTCCAGAAAGCAGCTGCCGCTGCCCGGTGTGCCTGAATGGTGGAATTTTATTGTCATTGCGGAATTACAACGAGAAATTCCTCGAGTAAAGGGGATAAAATGTGCTTAATTTTGCTATTCCCCACTGGATTTATTCTTCTGGGCTCGAATTTCACAAAGCTGAATATGCCTTTGAACTCATACGTCCCATTTCACATCAGTTTACATCCCATTTATCCTCCCAAAAAAATTGAAAAAAACTGAAAAGACACTAACAAAACACAGAATCACACAGTAAAGGAGTACAAGCTTGTCGTTGTCGGTGGCGGTGGTGTCGGTAAATCCGCCCTTACAATCCAGTTCATCCAGTCCCATTTCGTCGATGAGTACGATCCAACCATCGAGGATTCCTACAGAAAACAGGTGGCCATTGACGACGAGGTTGCGCTTCTTGATATCCTCGATACTGCTGGTCAGGAGGAGTACAGTGCTATGAGAGAGCAATATATGCGTACTGGTGAGGGTTTCCTCCTGGTGTATTCTGTCACTGAGCGTGAGTCTTTCAACGAGCTGTCGACTTTCTACCAGCAGATCCTCCGTGTCAAGGACACAGACTCCGTTCCTATTCTACTTGTGGGAAATAAGTCCGATCTCGCTGAGGAGAGAGCTGTCAGCTTTGAGGAAGGTGAGAAGCTCGCCAAGCAGTTCAACTGTGAGTTCCTCGAGACAAGTGCTAAGCAGGGTATCAACGTTGACCAGGCATTCCACGACCTCGTCAGAAAGATCAGAGCCAAGAACGAGTCAATTGACGGTGGAATTGGCGGTGTTGTCAACCAGGCCGATTCACAGGCTCAGAATCGCCAAAATTCCGTTGCTGGTGCCCAGTCCACTGGCTATGATGCCCCAGCTACCGCCCAGGCTACTGCTCAAAAGGCTCAGTCTGCCCAGGCCACTTCTGCCCAGGCCAGACAACAGAATGTCTCCCAAGGTGCCTCCACTAAGGAGTCCGGTGGCTGTTGTGTCATTGCCTGAGGAAAACCTCTCCCCTTATTTGTCTTGATGTCTCCCCCTTTTTTCATTTTTTCTAATGTTTGCCCTTTTCCTGTGCTCTTCTTGAACCGAACAACGAGAAGAAGAACATTAAAAAAGTTGCTTTGTTTCTGAGGTTGTGAAGAGGAGATAAAAGCTGAGAAAGCCGGTATTACACATATTTTAATGTCGCTGTCATTTCACCCTGCCGCTTCCCATTTTCTCTTGCAAAGTTTTGATGTTTTATATATACATATATATTGCCTTTTAATTCAATTTGTTTTCCCGTGCTACAGCTTATATATACGCATGTATTATATATTTGCCTCTTGATTCAATATTGAGCTGTAATCAAACGTCGTCTGGTGATGATACATTAACGAAAGCTACGTCGTGCGTGACTTTTGATTCGTTCCGGCCAATATGACGTCGTACAGCGTAGAATTAATATGTTATAAATGTAGTAGCTGCAAAGTTTTAATGTTTTACATAATACATATTTAGACAATCTTGAGCGATCAATTAGATTATATATTAGCTTGACCTTTTTACAGCCTTCAGTTGCTCTCTAAGCGGTTGGATTTGTATGTTGTAACATTACACGTCTAATATCCTGCCTTTCAGTTACATTATTTGTTTCTCTCTGCCCCGCTAGTATATTTGGTATTGACGACGTGGCTTTTAATTTGATCTATATTAATCTTTGGCTACAGCTTTATCGACGTAGAACGTAACATAATATAAACCCAACCTCTTTTTTAATCCCGTCTCAAACGGGCTCAGTTGATAAAGTGGTACACAATAAAGTGCAGAACCAACGAGGCGAATATGTAATCGCCAATGGCCCTCTCTGGGGACACGCTTGGGAACTCCTCCTTATTTTGCTTAGCTGTCTGCAATCTTAATGACACCGTCAACACGAATTGACCCACCGTGGAGATGAATCCACCGAGAAAAGCGTTGAATGGGAAATTCCCCAGCAAAAGAGCAAACACAAATTGCACGAGGGCCACAAGAACGAGGAAAACAAGGAAAAGATCAACGAGTTTGAGACGTGGTGTGAGTGAATCGATGTACGCCTTGTAGGACACAGAGAGCGATTTCTGGAATTCTGAGAGCATATTGGCCTTCGACTTGTGAGCAGTTGTGGTGGAGGACACTGGCGCAGCCGGCTTTACAGGAATTTTGGACGGTTTGGCCATTGTGAGTAGTCAATTGTGAGCTATTTCTCTGTAATGTGTGCTTTGTTGAAGGCTCGCGTGTCCGTTTTGAGATTTTTGGCGATGGCATTATGGATGTCCGGGTGTATTGGGAGAACCCATATACTGAAACTAATTTATTGTCTCTAAAGTACAGAAAAAACCATTATTTATTGGAAACTCATTGAATGAATAACTTTTTGGTGACTATCTGAAGGGAGCCAGTGTCTCGCCGCTGCCGGAGAGATCTATATATTATTCGACAGCTAATTATTGCGGAGGACGTCGAGGAGCATCGCCAACGCCTGTCTTAAGTTATAACTTGTACTAGAAACCCGACGACGTATCTCAATTTATATTATATAATTATGTTAATATTATATATATTTACACATATTCAAGCTCACCATTCACTATCTTAAATAATCAGCTATTGATTCATAATATAAATATATATGGTCCACATTATTATGCAGCTGAATTCGACGTAGCTGTTCAGCTTGTCGCACAACCCACAGTTTCAACGGCCACATCAAGAGCATTCATGGTCGAAATATTAATTATATAATTATAATATATATAGTATACAATATTTATTTATTATAATAAAATGGAAAAATTGGCACAAGCTGTTGCACTCAATAGCACGAATCTTCCGGGTGGATCCCATGTAGTGATTAGAATGAGTCTTCCATGGAATCAATCGGCTTTGCAATGGTGGATTTCTCAATGGAGCTATCAGTCAGATATGCTCTTATTCCTGATGGTATGAGGTATACCATGTTTTTGGAGTTAGAAAACTCGGGAACATCAACAGTGAGAACCTGCCCCAAGCTTCTGTTCATTGTTATTGAGACGTTCTTGAGTGTATGATTTCCCTTTTCAAAGCCACCGATGTTGACAACCTCCAAATTGTTGCATTTGGAGACAACAAGGTCCTTCAACCAAACAAAGGGAGCAGCATCAAACGACCTGATAACATGGTCTCCGTAGACGTGTAAAGACTCTAGATTCTCAAATCGGCTCAGAACACAGGGCTCAACGTGTCCGAGAATTTTCAGCTCTTTCAGTGTCCTGGAACAGCTATTAGCAAGAACAGATAAGAAATGGGTGTAACTCACTCTCCGAACATTGAATTTGTCAAATATTGCCCTTGTGATGATCTGGTCACTGAGATTAAAAGATCTCAGCTTAGGAGCTGTGCACTCAAACAGCTGGAACGACAAGGAGCCGATAGTGAGCCTCTCAAGGTTACTCATATAGCAACGGGTATTGTCCAGCAGCCTTAGGTCCTCAAATGCGTTGATCTCTGTGGTCTTTGGCAGATAGAACTCGAGGTAAATGGAGTTGAATTTGGGCATTAGCGTCCTCATGAGCTCGTCACCGTTAAAGTTAGCAGATTCCACAACCACCGTGTGGTATTTGGCTCTTTCCTGGAGCTTCCGTAGCATAATTTTGAGCAATTTGACGTTAGCTGAGGAGCTAAATTCGCCAATGGAAGGCTGAGAAGCACCACACATATCGAATATGAAGTAGTCATATTTCTGGATGAGATGGCTCATTTCTGCCAGGGTAATATTGTCAATGTAGACCCGTCTCAGCATTTTGAAAGACTGCTCGGGACATAACACTTCCTGGCAACTGTGGCCGATAATTACAACGTTTTCATGGAGAATCCGGTGAATGCTCTGAGAAACAAGAAGGAGATTTCTGTAATGTTGGAGAGAATCGAACCGGAAGATTTTTAGCAGAAGCTCCGTCGGGAGGTCCAGCAAAGATGTCATCTTGATAATAATGGTCTTCACCCCGCGTTTGCAGATAAGATAGGCAACGAAGACGAAATAACACCGCAAAACTTGACTATCTTTGAGTTCGGAGTAATAAAAGGCTTCAATCGAACTTGGATGTCATCTACTGCGAGTTTTCCGCAACTGCTGGCGGCTTTCTTCGAGTTCAAAGCCCGATGAAAGTGTATGGGCACCCCGCGACTCCGCAAAGATTACCCGATTGGGAATGACTTGACACATGGACGGATTGGGAAAAGATGGTGACGCTAATTGTGACGGTTGTCAATGTTATTTGGAAGTTTATTGTCAATGCTAACTGTCCTTTTTTCCTGTCATGATTGATTTCTGTCAATGATTTCTCTCAAATATGTTTACCTCAATTAATGACGTTCACTAGTGCCAATGTTCTTTTTATCATGTTATAATTTCATACTGTCATAATTAGTGACGTTTAATATGGCCGAGTTTACTGTCAAAATGGAGTGAAAGAAGATATGAAATATGGCATGAAAGACGGTATAAAAGATGGTCTAACAGATGGTATAATTAAAGACGTTGTAAAGATGGTAGTCCATTAGTTTCGGCGACCATTACTGTCAATGTGACATGAAAACTAATACTGAAGGTATCATCAGAAGGAACCTACGAGTTCTCAGCGAATTATCAGTGAATATATATATATATAAATTGGGACATCATTCGTCGTCTTCCTCATCACTTCCAATATCGAGTTCTGGAACCTCAAAATCACTGTCCTCACCAGCATCACTCTCATCGACCTTGACTTCAACTTCACCGGTAGCTGATGGAATTGGTCCCTGTGTAATCTTGATTCTCTTGGAAGGCGTGTCTTCCTCGTCTTCAGCGTCTTCCAATGTTCTTGTTTTGTTCTCCTCGCCGACCTCAACAGAAGGGAATGATAACGTTTGTTGCTTTATCTCCTCATTGGTCTTGAACACACTCTTCTCTGGGATAGGCACAGAAGCTTGTGTTCTCTTCAACTCTTCAGCAAATGTCTCCTTGGACTCTTCTTCAACTTCAGCAGAAACAGCGCCTTCGTCAACATCCATAACTTCTGCGTCGTCTTCTTCCTCATCCTCTTCTTCAATCTCAGCGGTATCACGAGCTCTGTACTTCACTTCTAAAGGTGGGAATCTTGGGTTTGTCAAAAGTGAGAGCTTCTCATTGTTTGGAAGGAGACGCTTCACGATCGGTAAGATGGAGTAAGTCTCACCGTTACCAGGGTACAGCACCAAAGCTTCCAACAGACGAACATGTTGAGGCGAGATGACTCCATTCAAAGAAGATTGTCTCACAGAAGTGGCGATGATGTATCTCATGACCTTGATTCTAGAAGTTGGGGAGAGTGCTGGGATCTTCTTGATGATAACTTCAAAGAATGATGATGCAGTGGAGATGGTGACTCTTGGTGGATCCAACTCGAAGAGTTCAGCATGGGAAAGCAGATCAGACAATGGTGTGGTGTCCTTACTCTTCTTCTTGTTCTTCTTAGAACCCTGCTGTTTTGGCTGGGCCTGGGATTGCTTCTCGGTGAGGGAGTCCATTGGTGTTCTCTTCTCCAAGAACAAGATGCAGACATCCACCAGCTTGTTGATCAACTCAAGCTCAGTGAGACCTTCAAACAGCTTCAGGATCTCAGTGGTAGTTCTGATTACAGTCAGGAGCTCAGACTCAATGGCCAAGGCACCTTCAGTATCGACCTTGACCATGTTCTTACCACTGCTAGACTTGACAGGAATGACAACCTCCAAACTCGAGAGAATGGCAGACAAGTGTGGCAAGACCATCTTCTTGTAGAACTTTGTAAGATCAAGGATCAACTCGGCACCGACAGCCTGTGACTTGACCATATCGTTCAGGATGATTCTCTTCAAGTCGGGGTCCCTTCTGAAGTCTCCCTTGAATGGGATATAGTTTGGAGAAACACCAAGCAAGAGGTTTGCAACCTGGACAACCAGCCCCAGTGGGATTCTCAGTGGGAATGGAGTGGCAGAAGTGACGAAAGCAGTCAACAGTTTGACCAGCGTTCTGATTCTCTGGGAGATGGAAACCACTGTGATTGGGTCGCTCAGGTCAACTTCCAAGAACGGGAAAATGTAGTCTTTGGTCTCCAAATCTGGCAGCTGTTTGATTATCTCCATTGTATCTCTCTCGTTCTTCAAGTCAATGAAGTTGTCGTAGATCAACACCGTCGAACGGATCTCGTCCAAAATCTTGAACAACTTGGATCTCCATTGGTCGTCTGGGAGAGGCTGGGCACCAGCAGTGGTAGCTCCAGCGTTGTTTGGCTTGATGAGGTTCAAGTAAGCGTACGACTTGCAGAGATCCTTCTGGAGCTTTGGAGAGAGGTTGTCGAAGTTCTCCACAATCGCCTTCAACAGCTTGGCCTCGAACTTCTTAGCAAACGGCTTGAAAGTGGTGGAGTGCTTGAGCAATATAGCCTGGAGGATTGGCAGTATTGTGACAAAGTCACGTTCGAGGTTGTCCAACAACGAGGAGATAATGCTGGGCAAATTCGGGGTCAGCATCTCTCTGGTGAGCACGGGTTTCCCTCTGGCACCTTTGAGGATGGCCTCAACGGCCAGGGCCGCATTTTTGAGGTTAATAGAGACGGTGTTGGTATCGTTGATGATCTTAAGCAGGGAAACAATGAACGTTGTACCAGCGTTGGTGAGGATAACAGGATTGTGGGCCAGAACCTGGATAGTGTGCATACCGTACCATCTCTTATAGTCATCACGGGCCAGAAGCAGGTTGTTGATGCGGGCTGTGAGCAGATTGAGGTCCGCTTTACTAGCGTTGGTGATGGAGCTCTGGGCCAGGTAGAGCGACTTCAGCACATACTGCAGGTTGGAGGGACGAGGCGAATCAAGCAGAGAGAGAATCACCGGCAGCGGAATCTCAGCGGAAACCATCTTTTTGTGGATTTGAAGCGGTGGTGAAGCAGCTGTTTGGTTTTTGGTAGAAATGTGGTGGAAGATTTAGCTCATCTCATGGTGAGAAAAATCTTCTGTGGGCCCGGAGAGGAATTTGGAGCTCAGCATTAATTAGAGGAGACCGGTTTGCGAAAGATGAACAAAGTCAGAGCTGCCAGTGGGAATTAAGCAGAAAATAGAGCTTTATATAGGAAACCCGCTCGAGGTGTTGTTGTTGGTTACTAATATACGAAGATGGGGTGCTCCAAATCCGGTAATTACCGCATCGGGCTATATTTGGGAGTTTTCCCTCCTCTTCGCGATAAACGCGGCAAAATCTACATCTTTGGCCATTTAATACAACCAAGCACAAGGCCCTGCTCCAGGTTCCACTGCGGATTGCGTCCTTTCAAGCCCAGAACAATGTCACCAAAGGCCCCAACAACGTCCACAATCTTCAACTATGTGCCTAACTACATTGGTTACCTCAGAGTCGCCAGTGCCGTCCTCTCCTTCTGTGTGATGAGAAGCCATCCTCTCTACTGTATCTCCATCTATTCGGTGTCCTGTTTGCTTGATGCTCTTGATGGTCATGCTGCTCGTTATTACAACCAGACGTCCATGTTTGGTGCTGTGCTGGATATGGTTACAGATCGGTGTACCACATCGTCACTGATCTGCTTCCTCTGTGTGCTGTACCCAGATTATACGCTCATTTTCCAACTTCTCGTGTCACTCGATCTTGCTTCCCATTATATGCACATGTATGCCACTCTCCAGACAGGTGGTAAGTCTCACAAGAGCGTGGACAAGGAGTCTTCGTGGTTGCTGAATCTGTACTACACAAACAGAAAAGTGCTCTTCACAATGTGCTTTTTCAACGAGCTCTTCTACGTGGCCCTGTACTTGTACTACTTCCCATTGGCCACATTGACCGTCTTCGGCAGCGAATACTCCATTGCTGGTATTTTTGCACTTGTCTCTTTGCCATTTTACCTGTTCAAACAGACAACCAATGTTATCCAGCTTGTTAGGGCTTCGGTCCTGCTTGCCGAGCTTGATGTCGCTGAACTGGAGGCTAAGAACAAGAGCCAGTGAAGGTTGTTTCAAGGGGTATACACATTCACCAATACAAACTAATTAATATGAAATTTGCATGTACTGCAATTGAACGGTGCTTCTAATATGAAAAAACTACATGAATGAAAGGATAGCCAGTTAATATGTCAACAGTACCACACTCTAATATCAATTGAACATTAAGATCTCTACGTCTAACACTGCAAGCTAATCAATTTGGGAAAACATCTAGACGTAACTAGTCGGCGTACATTAAGCTAAAGATATTTCTGATAGACGATGTAGTACGTATTACAAGCTAATTAATAGGTGGTGACTACTGCATTAATTATAAAAGATGTCTTAAAATACAAGCTATTAATCAATTGTATGAAAAAACTACAATCAAACGGTATTTCCCATGGAACAAACAGATTGTATTTGTCGCTATACAGGTTGATGAACCCTCCCAAGCTTTGTACTCCAATATGGCGCACCGCTATCTCACCAAGAAGATAGCAGCAAACCACAAAGAGAGAAAGGGTCAGAAGTTCTCGATACAGGCGTCCATTTGAAACATTGTAACAAGAAAAGGTTTGCGCTGAACACCGTCCCCAACAAGACCCAGACAGCAGTAAACTGTGCCATTCCAAGGAGTCCCCGTGAGGGGACGTCAACCTGGGGAGAATTGTAAGTGGAAAACGCGAGATTTCATCATGTAGTTTAAAACTTGGAAGGTTCATAAGGAGAGGGAAGGGAAATTTGTGTGTGGAGAGGAAGTGAAAAAAAAAATTGCCGAAAAATTTATACTCGCGTACCAGGGGCGATTAATTACGTAATTAATTACGTAAGTCATATTTGCTTTAAGTAAATTGCTTCCCACAAACGTCGAGTCCAGGAGCTTTCATTCGTTTGAGACTTCTCTGCTATATTTCTGTATAGACAGTAAACACATATCTTAGCTGTGTAACAATTGGTAAGTAAACTGTTCCGGTGAAGCTCAATGTGGTACGCGCACTACTTAGGGCTCTCGTGGACATATATATATGGTAGGCATTTTGTGGATTTCTATGTAATTAGTTTCATTTTCGGTCATTAAATTAAGATATTCATGCTCCAGATAATGGCATCAATCAATATATTTACAAGAAAAGCCATTAATACAAATACAGCAGTTAATGGTGGCTACAAGAGCAGCCGTTGTCCCAATCATCGTCCGAGAAATCATCATCGTCGTCATCGTCGCTATGGTGGTGCTCACAATGACCCTTCTTGGCATACTGGAAACCAAGATGGAATACCTTGTCGTCATCAACAAAATCTTCAATTTTCTCATCGCCTCTCAGCACTGTACCTCTCACTGGGTCCAATAGCTGGACACCATCACGGGGCTGTTTTAAGTCCTGCGCAACTCGCTGCCATATTTCCTTGAGAATATCTGGTTTCTGCCAGCGTACGCGGTACTTCAGCTCTATGGTAGCTACTTCAACAATGCGGAACTTGTCAGGTTTCTCCTCAATTATGGGCTGGATGTCAGAAAAAAGAGAGACGGCTTTGAGGTCTTCGATCTCGGCCTGGAGCTTGGAGATCTGCTCCAGGAGTTGTTCTTTTGTATGCTGGACGTCGTTTGTCATAGAGAATTTTTTTCACTGGGATGATATTACACTCGTAGCGTTGTGTTGTAAAAGCATAGAGGCTGCTGACTCTTTCCTAATTGGGCAGCTGCTTAATTTCATCAGAAAAAGCGCGAGCGCCACAGATTATGTCTCAATACGACTGCGTATATATAAGAACTTCTTCTCTTATAATTCACTATTGGCTTATTGAGAGATTAGTGGAGTTGCCAATTTTTTTTCACCATAAAATCATTCAAAATTCTCTAAATCTCGCTGGTTGGCGCAAATCGCCACATAGCAAAGACCTGAGTACTATCACGACACCCGCATATCGAAACAACCCCTTAGATCTACATGCATAACATTTGAGAGGCAAGAAACGTGCCAATTGCGCCCAGTTCTAGTGCTTAGACGGCGGTGAACCAGATGGAAAAAAAGGCACTATAACAGGTAAATTAAAAGAGGAGAAACAAAGAGAGAAAAAACCATAAAAACCACAGAAATTAAAACAATATTAATAGATAATTCGCACAACCAATCTTCAGACAAAAACCAATTAAAGCAAGAAAGCAGCGATACCAGCAGCAACGGCAAAGGCACCGGTGTTGCCGGCGACAAAGGCACCAGCAGCAGCGTTGGAGGAGGTGTCGTTGGACCCGTTGGAGGCGTTCTTCTTGTAGACGTTCATCTCAGCATCAACGTGGGCGAATTCTGGCTCCTCAACGGCACCAACAGCCTGGGACTCGGTGTTGAAGCCGAAAAGGTTGGAGGAGGCGAGGTAAGAGGCGACAACTTGCTGGATCTGCATTTTAACGAGTGATTGGTATGTTTGGGGTAGCTGAGACGGAGGCGTATCAGAGAGAAATACAGGGAGAATTTTGTAGCAAAGGAGAAAAAAAATAGGCAGCCATTTCTTTCGCGCATACTGACACGGCAAACGGCCTCGCACCGGACTGCCGTTCTTAGCTCCAGATCTACACCTATTGAAGTAGGCCATTAAAAAGTGTCCTCATTAAACAATTGGAGATGCCTGTCTTCACAAAGCTCATCCACGATACGTGGAGTTCCTCGACTTGGCCTTCATCTTCTCGATGCGCGCCTTCAACTGAGACGTAACCTCTGCGGCGCGACGCCAGCTCTCGTCATTTGTATCCAACATGGCTCTGTTCAGCCCAGCTGTTCCGTTCTCCTTCTGATCACCGTCGATAGTCAACGAGCCGACTCCTCTGTCCAAACCCTCCAAAGGTGACTTGCCACCGGATATTGACCCCGAGGCTGAAGCTCCGGACGTGCTATATCTCAAGCCGTTGGACTCTTGTAGCGGGGTGAAAGAGCTTCTGAAGCGATCGCTCTCGAACCCATTCGTACTCGTCGTTGTAGAAGAGGTGAAGAGATTCATGCTAGAGCTCTTCTGTTTCTGTATGAGCTCAATCTCGTTCTCCAACTGGGAGATCTTGAGACGCGCAATCTCTAAATCTGAGTGTGCCCTCTGGATCTGGGTGTCCTTGGACTTGATGGTCATTATGTCATTAGTGTGCTGTTCGTTTAGCTTGTCAATCTTGGCAGTGATGATCTGGATCTCTTTCATCAACCTTGATGATTCAGCGAATGACTCCTGTACTTGCAAATCGAGTTTCTCCTTGTTCTTGAGCCACGTCTGTTTCTCCTTCCTCAACTGTTCCAACTCGGCTCTTTCAGCATCATTAAGACCGGAGTCTCTTGCTGCCGTTGTGTTCGACGGAGCAGATGACTGGAGAGATCTTCCTGTAAGACCACGGTTACCCAAGACACCGATTCTAGAGGAATTGGAATCACTTTTCAACGGGGACGTTGGCCCTCTCTTTGATGGTATCGTAGAACTCTGCATACTTGTTTTCTTCAAAGATGTAGCACCTGTAGCAGACAGTCCCGCAGGCTTACTGATCATAGATTTGCGTTTCACAGAAGAAGCACTGGATGTCTTGACAGTCCTCGATGAAGCAGGACCAGCAGCTGGTGCAGGCCTTGGCTTAGCAGCAGTCATCTTGGTCTTCACCTCTGCTTTCTCGTAGAACTCTTTGATCCTCTTCATCTTGATATCATCAATTCCATCCAAAGAAGCATTGAGTTCCCTTTCACCGGTAATCTTCATTAGTGTTCCAACAGCTTCAAAGCCACATGCCCTTACATCGGGTAAGGTATCACCGACTAGCTTCTTGGCAGCTGTGATGATCTCTTCAACTTCTGGTTTAGTTGGTGCAACAGTGGTATTCTTCATACATCTAATCAAATACTGGGAAGATGCCAGTCTGACTTGTGGGGTCTTGTGCCTCATGGCATCCAATGTCTCGTGCAAAATATCAGGAAGTGATGTACTTTGGAACACTGCATCCAATGCACCATTCAAGGCATCAAGAACACTCGGTTTCTTCTCCTTTGTTCTTTCAAGTAATGGGTTGAGAACCATTTGGTAATACTTATGAAATCTCTGTCTCAAACCTTTAGACATCAGTTCAATACAATTAGCAGCCAGAGACACAACCTGGATATTGGCATCCTTTTGACATTTGGCCAAGATTCTCACAAGATCCGTGTAGTCGTCATCAGCATATTTCATAACGTTCATCTCCTTCTGAGTCTCAGTAAGCACTTCAACCCTCTCCTTCCATTTCGTATCTGCGACCCTGGCGGGTAAATCTGCTGGTATTTTACTCAACACGCTCACTGGATCAACCATGTCATATGGGTCTAGTGGAGCAGCATCATCTGAGCCACCCATAACAACATCAGTGTCGTCCGGACCAGCAGAGGATCTACCCTGTGATTCCTTCTCCTTCTGTGCTTCCATGGCCTCACGTTGTGACTTGAGATATCTCTTCTGCACAGGTTTCTCATCCTTAACCTTTTCGAAGGCCTTTGTTAGATCTTTCTGCTGAACCGGCTTCAAGTCTGGGAACAAAATCTGTTCTAGGGCGGAACCCATCCACTTATACAACTCAACAGTCAAGTTTGATGTTTCGGCTCTGACAGTCCTATCTGCGTGAGAGAACAATTTGGGCAAACTTGGTAACACGAGCTTCGGGTTCACAGTTTGCGCACCAAAGTTGCCATATATCTCACAAAGGGCCTTCACTGTACCAGATACCAGCTTTGGCAGCTTAGCGGCCAGATGTGGCAACATCAACTCGATTACAGGTTCAGGCGTATCAAGCTCGATGAGCCAAAGTAACGCGTCCGTGGTTTTCTGCTTTGTGCCTGCTCTCGTAGACGACAAACCCTTCTCACACAAGCCTGTGACAACGTGGTTTCTCAGTCTTGTAGCAACATTCGATCCTCCGTACTCCAATATGGCACAAAGAGCGGCAACGCCTGCTTCCTGGGCGACAACGTTCGCATCTGTGACGATTTTCTTGAATAGCTCAGGATTGGCCGTGAAGGGTCTGAAACACTCGTCGTACTCATTAGGACTCTTCTGGAACTGGGTGGTGATCTCCTGGTAGGCTTCTAGACGCGCTTTCCACACCTGTTTTCACGTGTGTTAGTAAATCAGAATCTTAGATCAAAAGATTACATTCCAGATAGCGCTTTGTGGCGTGCGGGAGACCGAAGCAGTGACGTACTTTGTGGACGAGACGCTCCTCAAGCGGAAGCTGTGAGTAGTCTGGCTCCTCGGTGGACATTGTAAGTAGTGGGATAAGCGGTTATTAGGAAGAACAATAACACGCGGGTGGGCGAAGATGTTTTTGTTTTTGTTTTTTTGTTTACGAATCGGGAGATTCTCCGCGAAAAAGTGAGCGTTGCCATGGTTACCATATGGTTTTCGCGAATTTGAGGGTTACGTAGCCCCGCTCCGGAGATCTGTCATTTTTGCAGGGTAAACATATCCGAGCTTTCTGAAAAGAGCAGGTCGGGGTTTATAGGCTCGTTATCTCAACTCCCAGAGCCTAGAAAACACCCTGAATTTCTCTCAGTAGAACACACAGGGTAAAATCAAAGCTTCCAACATGTCTGATATGAATCTCCGTCCGCGTTCGCAACGTGTGAGCGCCAGAGCGTCCCGAATGGCTCAGGCCCGTACCCAACAACAGAGAAGCACAGAGGTGTATCCTGGGCTCAACGACATTACAGACGCCTTTGAGGCCATGCCTGAGCACATGACCAGGTTCTTCACGCTGTTCAAGGAGGTCAATGCCAAGTACTATGCTGAGGTTCCGGAACTGCACAAAAGTCTCGCGCAGTTCAAGCGTCTTCCAAACACTGAAGAGAACAGGGCCAAACGAGTCGCCGTTGCCCGCCAGATAGTGACACTGCTGTCAGATATCCTCCCGTGCATTGAAGAGAAGATGCACATTGCCAGTCTCGGCGCAGACCGTGCCACGGAGTACATCAAGAGAATCAACGACGACTATGAGCTCATCTTCAAGACGGAGATTCCCGAGTCCGTCAAATTCGGCCAGACAAACCACCCAGCCATCATCCACGACACTAAGCTCCCAGACAACAAGTCTGCCCAGTCCCAGAGAAGCGAGAGCAGAAGGGAGGCCCTTGCCGCCAAGAAAGCCGCCCACGATAGCTCCAACGTGGACGAATCAACGCCAACTACGCACACCACGACGGGCGGCAGAGGCAAAGGAAGACCTAGAGCGGAAAAGGAGGCCACTCCGAACCCACCAACCACAAAGAAGCGCAAAACCAATGGTACACAGTCCTCTGGTGCTACTTCTGGCTCTGTCCACACGGCGGCAGCCTCAGTTGCGGCTGGATCAACAAATTCCGCCTCTTCCAACGGGGCCAGTAACGCCGCCAGCGCCCCTCAGAGCTTCCCAACAAACGTCTCAGCGGTGCCAACGGTCCACTCACAGTTGATGCAAACAGCAAATGCCCCTCAGCTCCAAAGTGTCAAGAACGATGAGCAAGAGTCGCGTCCTGGAACGCCATCTGGCACCAAAAGAGCCCGGACATCAACAAAGAAGAAGCAGGAGCAGGAACAGCAGCAGCAGATCGAGAGGGAACAGGAAGAAGTCGGGCTCTACAGGGACACTGATGGCCAGATGCGTAACGCGATGGGCGAGATGGTGTACTGTTATTGTAACCAGGTGTCGTACGGCGAGATGGTTGGTTGTGATGATAATGATTGTAAGAGAGAATGGTTCCATTTGCCGTGTACGGGGTTGACTACTCTTCCGAGAGGCAAATGGTACTGTGACGAGTGTAAGCAGAAGAGGGGCAAGAAGTAGTGTTTTATTAATTGAACTGAAGCAAGAAGTGTGTCATTTTACTGTAATGTGTCATTTTAGTTATTAAGAAGACAAGACGACATGCGGGATCCCATCTCCGTCCCTGTTATGGGATCCCACATCCATCTTTGTGTGCAGGTGCAGACTTTTGCCTTTCACCAGTATGCTTTGAGATAAATCCCAGTCTTTCTCCTTTTACATGTACGTTACGCAACAGTGCTTTACAGATATAATCACTATTTTGAGCCATGGTTTCACGGAAAAAATGCTTTATATATGGATTTCTGTGCATTTTCACTTGTGTTTCCCTGAACGCATTGGATACTCCAGACTCCTATGAGACCTGGGCTCACGGTGTTCCTTCCCCTGAGAGGTTCTTGTTACAGCTGGGAGAACAGGTGGTGTACTCAGATAAGACTGATACTCCAGAGTTCAAAGCAGCTCACGTGGACGCCCTTGACGAGGAAGAGTACTATGATGATGATAATAATAATGATGACGAACAGTACGAAAAGGGATTTGACTATGATGTTGAGACAGACAAGGACGAGATGACTGAGGAGGAACTCAAAGAGTATTACGCCACGAAGGTCACATGCACCGTAGAGCCAACTTCAACCCCATTTATGGACATTCCTAATGCTCCATCTGATCTTCATATTCCATCGTTGTCCTCAAAAGTTGAGTTACCACAGCTGTTGGACCACTTGGACCACTCCTCAGAGCTGTATGCCGACCTGTTGAGACAGATTGGTGTAGAAAACATCGTCAAAGGAGCCTGGGGCATGACATACTCTTTCTACAGGCCTCATGGTGGCTGCAAGTCTCCACAAGAGATTCAAGATGATGTCTCCAAGTTGAGCGACTTTGAGATAATCAGAGTCTACGACACCGATTGTGAAGGAGTGTTGAATGTGATGAGGCTGTTGAAGCCCCACCAAAAGTTGTTTGCAGGTATTTACTACTTGGACAGGATTCAGATATCCGCTGAAATCATATCACAGGCTGTTGCTCTCACTGGTGGTGACTGGTCCAAGGTGCACACTGTTTCCATTGGCAATGAGTTGGTGAACTTTGGACGTGCCACTACACTGGCTGTTGCTGCTCTGATTGAGCGTGGAAAAGCGGTGTTGAGAGCCAAGGGCTACACAGGATACGTTGTCACTACAGACACACTTGTTGCGATGTTAAATAACAAGGAGTTGTGCCATTTGGGGGACTACGTCAGTGTGAATTCTCATCCCTACTGGGATGGCTACGTACATCCTCAGGATTCCGGCCCATGGTTGGTACAACAGTTGGATATGTTGAGAGATGTATGCGGAGCAACAACACCTATTGTTTTATGTGAGACTGGTTGGCCAACAAGAGGACAGGTTTTTGGAGAAAGAGGAGTACCTTCAAAAGCGAACCAATTGGTGGCATTGAAGTCCATAGTGGATACTTTGGGTTACAAGACGATCTTGTTTACGACTCACAACGATTACTGGAAGGCTGATGGAACGCATGGAGTGGAGAAGTTTTGGGGTATATTCGATGAGTAAAATCCATGGCTATTAATGCATGAAATAGTCTGAAACATAAATAAAATAGCTCTTAATATCTACCTTTGAAGATTCAGTTGGAGATGTCTGCGCGATTGTGTTTTGAGTCGAGGAGTCTCTTGAGTCATATCACGACTCTCTATAATTTCCGCATTAGGAAGTTTAGATGAGTCGAATGATAGCCCTCTCTCTAGTATATCATCTTTTTGTCCAATTAAAACACTCAAAAAGCCAAGAGTGCTGAATAACGGCAAAGATATTTTCCCATGTCAGAAATGGGACTCCTTTTATTCGAACCAATTCACCGAGACTTTTCAACTGGTTTTCTTGTGACCTCTTCAAACTTCCCATTCCCTCCCCAGCAACAATGAGAGCCCAATTGCAGACCAAGCGTCTTATTCACAGTTCAAAAGCCATTTTTAAGCCATATAAAGCATATTCTTTTCCACAAGAAACTGTTGGTGCTTTCAAGATTCCGCTCATTGACTCACTCTCTGCCGAGGAGAATCCCAAGGACGCCCTTTGCCTTGCCTTATCGCTAAAAGAGCCCTCAACTTCTTGGTCACTTCAGCAGATCAAGGAGATCCATAGCACACCATTGATAAACTTGGTATTTGCGGCCCAGACCCAGCACAGAAGATTCCACGATCCGTCCAAAGTGCAATTGTGTACGCTGATGAACATCAAAACTGGAGGTTGTACTGAGGATTGTAAGTACTGTGCTCAGTCCACACGCTATGATACTGGTGTTCAAGCTCAGAGAATGGTTCAGGTGGAGGAGGTAATTGAGGCTGCTAAAGAAGCCAAAAGTAATGGCTCCACTAGATTTTGTATGGGTGCTGCCTGGAGAGATATGAATGGCCGTAAGAACGGCTTGAAGAAAGTGAAGCAGATGGTTGAAGCTGTTCACGAGCTTGGTCTGGAAAGCTGTGTTACCCTTGGAATGGTCAACGCAGAGCAAGCCAGAGAACTGAAAAGTGCTGGTCTTACTGCTTATAATCACAACATTGACACATCCAGAGAACATTACCCGAATGTTATATCCACAAGAACTTACGATGACAGACTGAATACAGTCAGAAACGTCCAATCAGCTGGTCTGAGTGCCTGTACTGGTGGGATCTTGGGACTTGGTGAAACTGCTGATGACCATGTTTCCTTTATTCACACCCTTGCTACGATGGATCAACACCCAGAGTCCCTTCCAATCAACAGATTAGTTCCAATCAAGGGGACTCCGATGTACGAAGAAGTCAAGAACAAAAAACTTGGAATCGATGCCATTGTCAGAACCATTGCTACTGCCCGTCTTGTCATGCCCCGTTCCATCATCAGATTAGCAGCTGGAAGATACACCATGAAAGATCACGAACAGTTTTTGTGCTTTCTCGCTGGTTGTAACGCTGTGTTCACAGGCAAGAAGATGTTGACTACCATGTGTAATGGCTGGGAGGAAGACAAAGCTATGCTTGAGACGTGGGGTCTCTCTCCAATGGAGGCTTTTGCTTACAAGCCACACGAAAAGGCAGTCCAGCTTGAGGATTAGTTGACGTTTTGAAGGCCTTACTGGACTTACATCTATCCGTGATATTCGAATCAATACATCATTCACTATATATATTACACATTGGTCACAAACGTCACTTCAAAGTCAGTGAGTGGTGTATCACCTAAAGAAACAAAAGAGAACTTCTCTTCAAATTACCCGAGTACAATGAACAGCTCATACAGACAAAATCAAACACAACAAAGAAAAGCAGACAAACATTAAAAAAAGGGACGAACAAGTAGAAACATTAAGGTATCATCTGGGGAGAGTTCAACTCCGAGGAGCGAGGACCATCCCTCAAATGCATGTCGCCTCATCAGGTCAAGGGTTGGAGTTTCTCTTCAACTGATCCTCCAAACCAATTTTCTTCAAAACGTCTGGCAAAGTATTGTACAACCAGGCAATTGATCTCTTTGTGTTATCCTCAGCGATTCTCAAATTGTCAAAGAACTGGAAACTCTCCTCGAGGGAGCAGCCTTTGACCTCCTTGTATCTATCAATTCTTACCGCAAGTGCTTTGATCTTCTGATACTTACGGATCTTCTTGATCTTGTAAGCCTTCTGGACACGTTCAACCTGTGGTTTCAAAGAGTTATAGTACTCGTAGTAAATATCTTCAACCTTATTGAAGTCGTTGTGGATGATCAAGTCATAGTTTTCGGCATCAAACTCGCTGTGTCTGGTAGACTTCTGGAGTCTGCTTCCAGTAGGTGGCGGGGTCAGATGGCCGATTGGGGAACCGACAGCTTCGCCGTCATCGTCTTGGTTACCAAAGTTCGAGTTCGATCTGAAATGTCTCGATCTAGAAGCGCTTGGGTCCATGAATACAAAGTCAATTCTGGAGTTCGGATGAGCTCCGTGTGTGGCCTGGCTGGCCAAAGTCTGCTCATCATCAACGTACTGGTTGTTGATGAATCTCAGCATCCCGCCGTTGGCTGCGGCATCACCCAAAGCGCCATCGAGGACGCCATTCTGGGCAGCAGCAGCGGCAGCAGCGGCAGCAGCTTGTTGTTGTTGAGCTCGTTGCTGAGCCTGGTGCTGTTGACGATGATGGCTCTGCTGTTGCTGGTGGTGATGAATCTGTCTCTGGCTCTGAGGCTGCTGCAGGGCTTGCTGCTGAGCATCTTGGTGACCGTTTTGTTGGCTTGGAAGACCGGAGCCAGGCAGGAAGTTCTCAGGTAGAGGCATGGACAGCGGGTTCGAAGCTGATTGGCCCGTCTGGGCCTGGACCTGCTGTTGTTGCTGTTGCTGTTGTTGCTGCTGTTGTTGGGACGAGCTCTGGCCAGAGGAGCCCTGCTGGAACGGATTGACAGGCTGGATTATGAAGCGCTGTGTCGATAGAACCGCCTTCAGCTCCTGGTTTTCTTTTATGAGCAGATCAATGACAGAATTGAGCTGCTGCATCTTCTGGTTTGTGCGGTCGATGAACTCGTTGAGTTTTTTGTTCATGTTCTCTTGAGAGTTGTAGTTCTGGTTCTTTTGCTCCTGGATCAAGCCTCTGAGCTTGTCAAGCTCGTCCTTCAGGGCGACGGGGTTGACCTTATCAGTGTGTTAGTGTCATACTCAGCTTATTTGGAGGCAAAAGCAGGGATCTACTCACGTTCATCATGAAGATTCAGCTTAATGTGTTGATGGAGGAAGGTGTGACTGCAAGGGCGGTCTTCCTGGCTGATGCAACACGGCGGCTAGGGCGAAATTTGGCGTGGAACTAGCAGAAGGGCTGAGACGGTCAGTGGCAGTGGTTATCTGTATAGCCGCTGGTTCCAAGACCTCACAATGTGCTCTTTGGGTGGAGTTGGAGCTTCCTTGACAGCGACGCGTGAGTTTGTTTACGAAAACTTTTGGCGAAAAAGAACGCAATTGGCGCAACCCTGAATTGCGCCACTGAGTTCGCGAACGCTTCCGCGAACCCGCTCGATGCCCGGCCTACATGGATGTTCTGGGTGTACTCCATCCGCACTCCGAGCCCCTTTATGGGCCCGGTTAGTCGTTAGACCGGGAAAGGTAGTCATGAGACTCCAATCAGTCATCTGATTTTGCGAACTAGCCGTAAATTAGCCGTACTCAGAGTGGACTCCGAAAATTGTCATGTCATGTTATCGCCAGTGGTGCTATAGTTGATGCAGCCTACATGACAATTGCATGATCGGAGTTCGGGGGAATAGCCGGCCATTCTCTATATAATTGGGATACAGCCCACAGTTGTTTTCCGCTGATCACAGAGCAATTATGCACTCCCCACTACCATCCAATTCAATTGATACAAACGCATAATGTCTATGAAAGCTCTCACTTACCAGGGTCCAGGCAAGAAAGGCCTCGTCGACCTCCCAATCCCATCAATTGAGCAGCCAACGGACGCAATCGTCAAACTGACTGGTACCACAATCTGTGGTACGGATCTCCACATTATTGGCGGTGATGTCCCAGAAACTGGCCCAGGCACAATTTTGGGACACGAGGGTGTCGGTATTGTGTACAAGGCCGGTACAGGCGTTGAGAAGTTCAAAGAGGGAGACAAAGTGTTGATCTCCTGTATCACTGCTTGTAACAAGTGCGTCTACTGCAAGAAGAACTTACAGGCCCATTGCATTGACGGTGGGTGGATTTTGGGACACAACATCAATGGTACCCAGGCTGAGTATGTCAGAATCCCACATGCTGATAACTCATTGTACAACATCAAGAAGTTTGAGGGATCCATCAAGGACGAGACGTTGCTAATGCTTTCAGATATCCTTCCAACGGGTAATGAGATTGGTGCAATTGCTGGTAAAATCCAGGAAGGCGACATTGTTGCCGTTGTGGGAACCGGTTCCGTCGGTATCTCCGCTTTGGTGGCAGCCAAGACCTTCAAGCCATCGCTGACCATTGTCATTGACTTCAACGAGGAGAGACTGAGAATTGCCAAGGAAAACTTTGGTGCTGATGTTGGCCTGAACCCAGGCAAAGTCAACGTCAAGGAGGAGATCAAGAAGTTGACCAAGGAACACAACGTCAGCATCCGTTCAGCTGAGCTGCACGAAGGTGTTGATGTTGCCATCGAGGCTGTTGGCATTCCTGCAACTTTCCAGACATGCCAGGACATTATTGCCCCAGGTGGCCGTATTGCCAATGTCGGTGTTCACGGCAGTAAAGTGGACTTGCAGTTGCAAGAGTTGTGGATCAAGAACATCAACATTGCCACAGGCCTGGTCAATGCTAACTCCACGCCAGATCTGCTCTCCAAGATTGAGAAGGGAACTCTGGACCCTTCCAGTCTGGTCACCCACAAGTTCAAGTTCTCTGAGATTATGGAGGCGTACGATGTGTTCAAGAACTCGGAGAAGGAAAAGTGCATCAAGGTGTACCTGGAGTTCGACCAGTGAGCTATTCTCTATTTTTCCATATCTTCACAGCAGCTTATGATTCAATGTATTTCAGATATCCACTAATTGTAGCTCTTTGAAACTAGCGCAGAGGTCTCAGGACTGGATTTAGTGACGTACATATAGGCCTGTTTAGAGACTAGCACAGAGGTCTCAGGACTGGATTTAATGGATTTCAGGTTTAGGATACTAACTGGCCAGGGTCTCAGGGACTAGAAACGATTCGCGGGATGGCCAGGTCTGAGAGGAACAAGGATAATGTATGAGAGCTGGGCAGGAATACCAGGGTCTTCTTTGTGAACCCAGCAATAGATGATGAGTTATTGAAGGATTATCATAATTTCAGCTGCGTGCCCATATTTAATCCAGTGCGCTTAATGTAACTGAATGTGCTTAAAATAACGGTGAGGGATTCGCGGATGGCCTAACAAGACAATAACGTATATAGTGACACTTTGAGCACCTCAGCTGGACCATTTTAGTCTTTAATCTCCAAATTTTGCAATATAAACCATCCAAATATACACGTTACTAATTAATTAATCAATGAATTATTCCCAGCCCCGGCCACGTCCAAATCCAGCCAAGCCAGGCTGAGCGCTTTTCCTTGCGGCGTGGCCGTACCGTAACATAGCCTCGGGAAACCCACACCCTGTACTATTTTAGCACCTATCTTCTCACTTTCTCACCGTTCTTTCACACCAATTGGACCCCTTCGCTCTACGATTAAATCTCACCCACCCACAGAAACACAACATGCTTCCGTCAGCAATTTTGTTGTCTGTGCTCTCCGCCAGTGCCCTGGCGAAGCGAGTTACTCCCGGCTTCCACTCGCTCAACTTTGGTGTTTCTAGGGGCTCCTCCTTCGATACTTCCTCTTCTGAAGCCAAAGCCCGTCTAAAAGTCAAGAGAGATGACGATGGAACCATCGTTACAACTCTTGAAAATGAGAGCACTTTCTACTCCGTCCAGCTCAAAATCGGCTCAACCAATCAGGAAGTCACAGTTCTCGTGGACACGGGCTCGTCCGACTTGTGGGTCACAGACTCCTCCAATCCGTACTGTTCTTCTTCATCTTCTTCAACCAGAAAGTACAGAGTTTTGGATGATTTGGCCTCCCACGACTCCATTCTTGAAGATTCTTCCTCTTCTTCCTCCTCAAACAGCCTGGGAACCGTCAATAAGGCTTATTCTGGAGTCTCCTCTGACACTTCTACCATCAAGGACACCATAGATTGCTCCACATACGGAACATTCAACCCGGACGACTCTGACACTTTCCACTCCAACGGAACAGAATTCTACATCTTGTACGGAGACGAGACATTCGCCTACGGAACGTGGGGGTACGACAACGTCTACGTGGGGAGCACCGAGGTTGAGAACTTCTCATTTGCCGTGGCTAACCAGACGAACTCCTCTGTTGGTGTTTTGGGAATTGGGCTTGCTGGCCTAGAAACTACATACTCGGGCTCCACGGCCTCGTCCTCGTCCAGTGGAAGATACACATATGCCAATTTGCCGATGAAGATGGTCCAGGACGGCCTCATCAACAAGAGAGTGTACTCTTTGTACTTGAACGACGCTGATGCCAAGTCTGGAAATGTCCTCTTTGGTGGTGTTGATCACGCTAAGTACTCTGGAACTCTCACTACTGTGCCAATTATCAACACTCTGAAGAACTCTGGCTACGAGTCTGCCATTAAGCTGGAAGTTACCCTTTCTGGCATCTCATACGGAAGCACTTCCGCTTTGAGCTCATCTGTGGCTGCTTTGCTGGATTCTGGTACAACGTTGACATACATCCCATCAGATGCTGTTGAGGCCATCGCTGACGCTGTTGGTGCTACGTATTCATCTTCCTACGGATACTACTTGATGGATTGTCCATCGTCTTCAACCGGTAAGAACATCACATTTGATTTTGACGGTGTTTCCATTAGCGCAAGTCTTGATAACTTCATCCTCCAGGCTGACTCTTCAGGCTCCACTTGTGTTCTGGCCATCATGGACTACGGTGACTCCGATTACGCTATTCTCGGTGACTCGTTCCTGAGATCTGCTTATATCGTCTACGATCTTGACGACCTGGAAGTTGCGTTGGCCCAGGTCAAATACACAACTGACGAGGACATTGAGGTCGTCACAAGCTCAATTCCTTCAGCATCTTCTGCTTCTAATTACTCCTCTACTGCTTCTGTTGACGACAGCGACTCCACGGACTTGAACGGTGTCATCGGTGGTAGTATCTCCTCCTCTTCTGCTGGAGATGACGACGATGAGTCCTCCTCGACTGAAACATCCTCATCTTCTAGAAATACCGCCTCCTCAACATCATCCTCTTCATCTTCATCTTCATCTTCATCTTCATCATCCGGTGCTTCTGCCATCAATGTTCCATTGCTGGCTGCTGCTGTGTCTGCTGCTGTTGGTCTTCTGACGTTGTTGTGATGATACCGGCTTACTACTGTTATTGTTTAGATTGATGTCATGAGCATACATTTCTTCGACCTTTCACTGTTACGGTCCAGTTCGTGATGATGATACATTCTCTATAAATCTTTTTACGTTTCATGTCTTTAAATCTCTGAATCCATATCATAGCTCTGCACATCGAGGTCAACCTTTGCGTCTTGCTGTACTTAATCACTCTTTATCAGATTGTGAATATGTGAGTTTCTAACGTTATATATCAAAGAGAGCACCTGCTAATACCACAGGAATCCACTCATTATCTCAGATGTAGCCTATACACGCATTGACGAGTCAAGGAGCACATCGGCAACGACGTCACTAGTTATAATGGTTTCGATGTTGGATTTTTGTACCTTTATAGCTAGTTTAACGTCTAGATAAATTGTCATGAGAGTTTGAAGATCAGCCTCAATCATGTCGATTCATGTTTAGATGGTTCAGATCGTGATGGTGAGCATACATTTCTCCCACCTTCCTTCTTTATGATCACTAGCGGGCCCAGGATCTTTGTACTAGCTTTATTCATCACTGTGATACACTCTCTATGACTACTCACATTATGCACCAAAGAAAGCAATCCATTCATTATCTCAATCTCAGCCCTAATATACACACACCAACAGCAACATCAGCAGTTACAACCGTTGGCAACAGCAGCATCACTCTGCACATTGAGGTCAACCTTTGAACCTTGCTGGGCATCATCAGACGGCTTGTCCTCTGGGCCTGGCACCTTAGCACCCAGCGCAACAAACACCTCCTTCACGTTGAAGCCACTCTTTGCACTCGTCTCGAAGAACAGCAATCCTTCCTCCTCAGCCAGCTGTTGGCCCTCAGCGTACGCCACCTTCCTCTGTGATTCGTCAGCCTCAACAAGGTCGTGTTTGTTGGCACAGAGGGCAATTATGATGCCCGAAGCGGCCTGTTCGTGGAGTTCCTTAACCCAATGGCGGGCCTTGATGAAGGAGGCTGGTTTCGTCACATCGTACACAACGACTGCACACTGGGCATTGCGGTAGTACATTGGAGCCAGTGAGGCGAAGCGTTCCTGGCCAGCGGTGTCCCTGGGCTTGTTAGTATTTGTTGATGTTACCATTTAGAGGTCTCTGTCCTCCATGTTGCTGGAAAAGCCTGTGGGCAACTCACCAGATCTCAAACTTGATTGTCTTGTCGCCAATGGCACATCTCTGGGTCAGAAAAGCAGCACCAATCGTGGGCTCTGTTCGATGTTAGCACAGTTTTTGTGGGCTTTTCCTGTTATAAACCTACCTTTGTTCTCCTGGAAGTCGTTGCTGACAAAGCGGAGAACCAGCGACGACTTCCCGACGGCGGCCTCGCCGAGGAGAACGAGCTTTACTGGCGTGACGGGCTTGCTCATTTGCGTATTTCAGGCTTTGGAAGTCGATTTCAGGCTGATTTAAAGGAGTTTAAAGGGGTTTGGTGTTGATGGTGGCGGCTGTTATCGCATTCGCGCCTGGAGGCGGTGGTGTCCGGGTGTTCCGCTTTAGGGGGATGTGGTGTCCGGGTGTTTTCCATCAACAGCAACAGCAACAACAACAACAACAACAACAACAACAACAACAACAGCAACAACAGCAACAACAGCAACAACCCCAACCCCACAAATGCCGAAGGGCCTCCCACCGTACCTCTCGGCCCTCGCACGGGCCACCGTCCGCCGTCTGCAGGCGTACCAACCCACACAAGCCCGTCTTTTCTCCACCTCTTTGCTCGTCAAGGGCCCCAGCACGGCCAAAAACGTCAAGAACAGACGCTCTGTAAAGGACATCAACATCGCACTGGCCTCCGGAATCCTCTTTGTAGCCTCCTATCTCTCGCTCCAGTCCCACTATCTCTCGGACTCGGGAGACGGCTCCAGACTGCGTGCCTTCTCCACGACTCAGAGCCAGCAGCAGCAGCAGAAGGCTGCGCAGAACATCTTTCTGCTCAGCGATGAGCAGATCACCAAGCAGTTGAGAAACCTGGAGGAGTCCTACTTCGTCAACAGAGGCAAGGGCGTTGTACGCTACGACATCTCGCAGCTTCCGTCCAACTCACCAATCGAAGACGACCGTTCCGAGGCCGTTGTGACGGTTCCCACGAAGGACGGGAACGCAGATTTCTACTTCTGGGGCATATACGACGGCCATTCAGGCTACTACACGTCGTTGAAATTGCGTGATGAGCTTATTTCCCACGTTGTGCATGCTCTGGGTGCTGCTTACAAGCCAGATCCCGAAGACCAGTCCAATGGAGCACGTCTTATCCCGTCTCCGGAGGCCATTGACGAAGCTATAAAGCAGGGCTTTGTCCAATTGGACCGTGAGATTGTCCAGGAGGGGCTTAGTCAACTCTTCGAGGATCCGAACAACAAGGAGCGTGCTCTGAAGGCGCTTCCAGCTGCTTCCGGAGCCTGTGGTTTGCTCACTTTCTACGACTCTTCAACGCAGCTGTTGCGAGTTGCCGTTGCCGGGGATTCCCGTGCTGTCCTTGGCTCCCTCAACGAAGACGGGCAATGGACTGCGAAGTCTCTCAGTGTCGACCAAACTGGTGATAATCCTGAGGAAGTTGAGCGAATCAGAGGCGAGCACCCAGGCGAAGCTACGTGTGTCCGCAACGGGCGTGTCCTGGGCTCGTTGCAGCCAACCAGGGCTTTTGGTGATTTCAGATACAAGCTGAAGGAAATCAACGGCAAGGCCATTGAGTCGCTCCCGGAGCATCTGAGGTTCTACTTCAGAGCACCCCCGAAGAACTGTCTGACCCCACCGTACGTCACAGCAGAGCCCGTTGTTACCACGACAAAGATAGACCCAGGTAAACGGGATTTCGTCGTGATTGGCTCTGACGGGCTCTACGAGCTTCTGTCCAACGAGGAAATCGTCGGTTTGGTTGTGAAGTGGATGGAGAAGCACCCAGTCACGAAAGCTTCTACAGCCTCGGCATCTACCGAGGAGAAGAGATGGAGTGGGCTGTTCTCCAGCAACGATGATAAGAAGCTTCCTCGTGTCCTCGACGTGTCCGATGAGAAGTATCGTGACATTCAGCGACCAGCATTCCGTAACAAAAAGGTGTCTGAACAACATGAATATTTGCTCGAAGATGCTAACGTTTCAACTCATTTGATCCGTAATGCTCTTTCGCTTGGTGGTTCCAAAGAGTACGTCTCAACGCTCGTCTCAATCCCAAGTCCAACGTCCAGAAAGTACAGAGATGACTTGACCGTGACGGTGGTGTTCTTTGGAGATGGCACGCCGGATGAACAAGGTGTGTTGGAGGTGAATATTCCAGCAACAAAGAATGGTCTCGCCGAAGAGGCCAAGCTGTAACCAATGGTTTCAGGCTTGACAATAAAAGGAGCATCAGCATAAAATCTACTAATAGACAGGGTACGTCATAATATGGCCCATGTAGTTACCGTCATACTATCTAAACAGAGACAGATTCAAAGGAACACTTGTGCCCCTCCCACTAGGATACAACTTTTGCTTACCAACAAACATTCTCGGTTTTGGTAGATCGTTTTGGTTGATGAATCTGAATCTTGAATCATCAATCTCAAGCTTGTTACCAGCAGCACCTGAACCAGTCGTTATCGTATAGGATGATGCATCGATCTTAGGGGCGGAGGATGTACTGCCCGGTGTTGGTAATGATGTGGATTCCGATTGGCCACCACGGTTGAAGAGTCGTTGTTTGTAGTTACCAGACGGTGGAGGTGGGGGTGGTGCTTTTGTGGAGTGAGAGGATGGAGATGGGGATGCGGGCGCTGGTGAAGGTGCAGATGGGATTGATGGCGCAGAGCTTTGTGGGGGAGCTGGAGCCGATACCATCGGAGGAGCTGGTGGAGCAGCTGCTTGTGGAAGAGATGGGGCTGATGGAGGAGCTGGAGGAGCTGGTGGTGCAGACATTGATGGAAGACTTGGTGCTGGTGGAGCTGATGACTGTGGCATGGATGGAGGTGCAGGTGGTGCAGCCATCGAAGGTATTGCGGGAGCTCTTGGAGGTGCTGGGGCTTTCACTTGAGGAGCGGATGGTGGTGCTGGGGAAGCATCGCGAGCTGATGATCCATCACCGGCATTATCAACAACAAATCTATCATCTCTTTTTTTGTTGATCTCAGCAAGGAAGGCCAATCCACCTGCTGGTGGTGCACTGGGGCTGGACTTCGCAGTGGCAGATGGTAATGATGGAGGAGCAGGTGGGGCACTCATTGATGGCATTGGTGGGGGAGGTGGTGCGCTTGTAGAAGGAAGAGGTGGAGGTGGAGGAGCACTTGCGGAAGGTAACGGTGGGGCAGAGCTGGATGGTGCTTTAGGTGCTTTAGGTGCTGAGATTTGAGGTAATGGTGGAGCAACAGGGGACGCTGTTTGCTTCCTATTGGCAAATCTCGCACTGAGAGCATCTGCCAATGGGTTTCCAGTAGGTGTTGGGACAGATGGCGCAGATGGCGCAGAGGGTGCCTTTGTGGGAGTTTTCTCTGTCACATTTGGTGTCTGGTCAGCAGCAGAGAAGTTTGATGGAACAGAGTCAACCACGTAAGCATCGTTTCTCTTCTTTTGGATATCTGCGAGGAACGCCAATCCTCCTGCTGGTGGGGCTGAGGACTTGGAGGTTGCAGGAGGTGCTCCTAGGGAGGGCATTGGTGGTGGAGCTGGTGGAGCGGTTGAAGAAGGAAGTGGTGGAGCTGGAGGAGCATTGGATGATGGTAATGGAGGCGCTGGAGGAGCATTGGATGTCGGTAATGGTGGTGCTGGTGGTGCGGTTGATGAAGGAAGTGGTGGAGCTGGAGGAGCATTGGATGTCGGTAATGGTGGTGCTGGAGGGGCATTTGTTGATGGTAAAGGTGGTGGAGGTGGAGCACTTGTTGATGGTAAAGGTGGTGGAGGTGGAGCACTTGTTGATGGTAGTGGTGGTGGTGGTGGAGCACTTGTTAATGGTAATGGAGGTGCTGCGGATGGTAAGGGAGGAGCACTCGGAGCACTTGAAGCACCCGGTGCTCTTTTCTGTGGTCTGCTGGTTGGCATCTGTGGCATCTGAGGGGCTCCAGGGATCTGAGGAGCACTTCCTGATGGCAATGGCGGGGCACCGGAAGCCGGGGATGGCCCACTGTCGCTCTTAGAGCTCGACTCTGAGTTTACGGACGAGGAAGAGAGCTTCCGGACGTGGGAGCTCTTTCCTGGAATCGTAGGTGGCACTTTCAACGTGTTTGATGGCGGAATCGGAGGTGCACTTCCTGGAATCGGAGGTGCACCCATCGACGCACTCGGCTTCTGCGGTCTGGAGCTCGGCATTATCGGAGCACTTGTATTCTGCGAAGAAGCCGCTCCGTGATGTTTGAGCTTGGGCATTCCTCCAGCAAAGAGATCGCTCATATTGGGAACACCTGGCGCTGACGGAACGGCAGGCGCTGACGAGCTGGGACGAGAGCCTGGAACTGGAGGAGCACCTCCAGATGTAGCCGAAGACTTTGAAACGACATTTCCAGCTATCGCAGGCGTTGAGCGGTCGTTGGTTTCAGCCTTTTTTAGTGTCATGCCCTTTCTGATATCGCCCAGAAGAGCGTTTCGTCCTGCTGGAAGCCCGCCAGCGGGAGGTCCGCCCATTGGCGGAGGTGGAGGAGCTGGCGGAGGAGGGGCACCCATTTGGTGGATTTTTTGCGGTATTTGTAGGGTAATTGGGGGTTGTTTGGTGGTTGAAATGTGTTGTTGTTGATGTTCTTTGCTAGCCGCCAGGTGGAGATCTGGCGCCCTAAGTTCGCGAACACCCGGACACCAGAAAATGGAAAACACCCGGACACCACAGACTCCGCTATATAAGGGACGCGGCCGGTGCGAAAAATTCATAGGCGGCTGTTTTGGTGGCAGAGAGAACATTGGCTATTGGCTCAGAGTGGCTTTGTTGGCTTTATTGGCTTCATTTAGTGTCTTTAAAGTCACTTTAGCGGCTCAAAGTGGCTTCTATGCCTTTCAAGGTGGCGTATTGTCTTCAATATGGCTATTGCTTCCAAGGGGGCTTTATTGACTGCCTTTAGCGTCGCTCTACCGTCTTTGAAGTGGTTTCAATCCTGGATTCAGAGTGATTTATTACTTTCAGTGGTTCTAGAATGGATTTACTGCCTCCAAAATGCCCCTGCCCTGCACACCGACAGAGAGAGCTCTGTCCGGGCGATGGTTCAGTGAATACATCGTCCGCAGCTTTAGTAACCTGTATATATTTGACCGGGCACCTTCGAAGATCCTCAACGTCTTTTCCTCCGTGGCTTGATGATTCAAAGCGGTGCCCAGAGCAAAAAACCACAACGCTGTGAAGTCCTTCCCCAGTCGCAGCATTTCTGGACGCTATGGGTTGGATGGCCTCGCTCCTTGCCTCTGTGGCACGAGGAACAGCCGTTGTGGTAATAGATATCCACTTGTATATAATACATGTTGTGGTTTTCTGATCAGTTTTGTAGTGATCGACTCCCGCAATCTTTAGTATTTATATGGGCCCTTGTAGTTAAGCTAATGCTCACAAAGGCCCCAGTATCATGCTCTGTGGGTGTATGGGTGTTGGATTATTTCCTTCTAGTAGCTGCAATATGCTCAGCTGGATGACGTATCTAATATTTATATATATAGATCACAGCTAGATAATTTGATTGGAGATTTATTACATGATCGATATTCAGTCCAGGGGGAAGCGTCCCGTACTACATATCCAAAGACTAACTACATAACCACGCATCTCCAACAGTTGCGAGTGGTACCATCAGAAAGGTCTTCCTTTGAAGGTAGAATGAATACTATAGATGTTCCTTGAATTCCGTACTCATTCATGTGTTATAAAGCCATATATAGACAAAAGACCTCCCATAGTCAAGAGCGCGATGATCACGGGGTTCTCCGGACATTAAACAGATGAAACTACAACTATACAATCAATATAAACTCGCTATTCTGAACACTGTGATCATAAAACTCGCCATAAACACACATTCTGTACTATTGGATTAAGTTATCCCGCTATGTTGCCATGGTGACACATCTACGGCCCCGCAGACATAGACCTCCGTACGTCTCTCTACAGCTTATGCACAATAGTAGATCATCACTCGCCTTCGACTAACAAGCTTCCGTCCATCTCGCGTGACTTGCGGGTACTGATTGACTACAATATCTAAGATTTGCGGCTTGATGATTGGCTTTGAGTGTCGCTACTTGTGCGGCTCTGCGCTAATGCAGTCCCCCCTCCACTCCCATAGTAATACATGGATCTTATTTGCCCTGCTCACACGAATTGGACACATTCTGGTATCTTATCCGGTCCACAAAGTATCTAGAATCACAGCTGGAGTTGCAGTCTAGCCCGGTCTTTTGGCCCAGTTTAGGTTTTGTAGCTTGCTCGGATCAAGATGGGGAGTTCCATGTGGTTACAACTTAATCATCGATTTTCCCGCTTTGGGCAGCCACTTTTTAAGATTAGGCTGCCCCATCGCTTTCAGGAATACTTTTGTTTGCTGCAGAGCTTTCACCTCACACTTGACTATCCCAGCATGATCTATGTTGCTGTCCTGAAGGCGCTGCCATCTGAAACGCTTTTGTGTTCACTCGCACACTGTCTCCGAGAGCTATTAATGCCACTTATCTACGCTGCTTGGCCTACATTAATTCATATATCGGTATTTACCTGTAACTTCCGAAGACGCAGAAATAGTCTCTTATATTCTGATTTTCACGCACTTCCCCGTCTGAAGAGCCTATCTCTTCACAAGTTTTGCCTCTTTTGTCCCACTCGTACTTGCACAACTTTGCCGATCAACTCACTGAAAAGCTTCCACACTGTAGTGTGCATTTCGCTATCTTAATGCACGTTTAGGTGGGTCCCAAAACTCTGAGAACTTAGAGCATCCCAACTTGTTCTTAATCTCCCCCGTTTTCTGCCTCCCCTCGCACATTAACTATCCTCCAGAGGGCCAGCACGCTGCGTGAGAGATTTCTGTCTGAGGGCAACGATCATCAAGACCTGAGAAATCATAGAAATACTTTATTTCATCTCTCAGTTTCCTCTCACGAAAGCCTCTCACACTGCAGGCTCCCAAAACATACAACCGTTTTTATGGCTTTTGAACCTAGCACCGCTATTGCTGTACGGCCACCCCAGGGAAATATGGTGGACCATGGAGACATATCTGGTGATAATCAGCATAAACCCGTCAAGTACGTATTACCATGATCCTTTCTTTTCTACCCCGTTCTCTTTCGTCAGGCAGTTTCCAGTTTCAGTTTTTGTGGTGTCCGCATTCCTTGGGCTTTTGACCACGCTCATCCTCACTTTCAGCTCCATATTGGCCCATATAATTCGCTTATTCGGTGTAAAATGGTATCTATATTTATGGAGCTCTTCTGAATCATTGGATATATCCCTAGAATGCTTGCAGTTTACAGGTGATGGGGCGCTGAGATTTAGCTCCCTCCCACTCCGGCTTCAGGCCCAAATAGGTAATCCATTTGATCTTGCCGCAAACTCAGAACCGGATAAACCAAGAAGAGAACCACTATTCCGTCAGATATCCTTCATGATTTTTACCACCATAGAAGAGGAGAGGCTCCGTAAAGCCAGAGGAGCGAGTTCCCACAAGATACCACAGAAGCGGAGCCTGGACACAAAAACAGACAAAGAGATCAAACCAGCAGGAGAACCACAAGTACTAACACCGATTACAGACTTCCATCCTTCACAGTGCTGACCAAATCGTTCAAGCAAAAGCTGAGAATTGAGCAAGATATACCAAAGTCCCCGCAGGCTGCTCCACCATCCAGCCCTTCTCAGCTTGCCCATCAACTGCAACCAGGAAATCCTCCACATGTACCACATCAATCCGGACCTGTTACTATCGGGCCACCTACAGCACTCTTGCCTTCTCCAGAGTTTCATTTCCATCCTCCAAGACATCCGGTTCCTCTTCCCTCACTCACGCCTCAACCGGTTCATTCTCCAAGTTCAGTGCCAAATTCCAACTACCGTTTCCCACAATCACCCGTAAGTGGTGGCCCAGTTCCTCCAATGGGAACATTCCCTCGTCAGTTTCCTCCTGGGTTCCATCCACCTAGCACTCCTCTAAGACACGGTGGGAACAATCCCGGTTCGTCTTCTGCTCCAGTGAGCGCCCAGGGGCCCCATGATAGCAATTATATTGCAACTCCGGCAGAGTACTCAGCACATCGTCGCTATTCTTTGCCATTTGGCCCATATCCAGCTTCTCAGCACAAAAAACAGGACTCTTATGACTCCCAGACCTCTTTGTCGACGCTTGCTGACATTATCTCCAACAACCAGGACCTGAGCGCATTGCTGAAGAGTCTAGAGACCACTTTGGGTGATTATCCAAAGTTCAGTCGAGTGATGTCAGATATCAACTCTGATTTCCAGAGCCAACTGAGGGCAAGTGATCAGCAGCCAGGCATAACTCGTCTCCGGTTGGCGTATGAATACGGCGATAGTTTATCTGAGCACACTATCAACGAAATTGATGCTGAAAAGTTCAAGAAAGTGATCATGAATATTCCATTGCAGGCACTCAAGGATATGCTGCACTGGGTCACCAATATGCATCAGAACTTTGAGGGCTGGTTAGCTTATCGTGAGCGTCAGGGATATCCAAAGTTGGACGACCCTCTCAGAACTGCTGCTGAGTACTCTGCTACTCAGGCTATGGCTTCCAGTTCACACCAGCGAACCGGAAGCGGAGGAAGGGTCAGAAGCAGAGAGGATAACACTCTAGAGAGAAGCCACAAGAAGAGAAAATCAGTCTCAAGTAAGAAGAAAGAGAGCGTTGCACTTGTTGTCAAGCCTCCAACTCCCGTTGTGAGTGAAACCTCAGGCCCAATAGGCGATACCCTCAACGAAGGACTGAGCTCGAGACACCAGCACAAATGTATGCAGTGTGGAAGCGATGATACTCCAGAATGGAGACGTGGCCCATATGGGTCCAGATCTTTGTGTAATGCGTGTGGTTTGTTTTATTCGAAGTTGTTGAAAAAGTTCTCTGTGAAGGAGGCTAAGGCCTTGATGATTGAGAGAAGGGATAGCGGAAATGGCGAGGACAGACGCATCCCCCTGGATTAGGTGGATATATTTGGCATCTACTGATCCTTGTTTATTCTGACTTACTGGTTTATCTTGAAAGTTGTTCTCTATTCACTTCTTCATTATGTTTTGATACTATTCTATACTCCCTTGAACTGCTCACCAGTCATGAACGCTATTGGCAAAACTTTTGACTTTAATTATAATAAATACTAATACTTAGCGTTGTTCAGGTATCGTAAATTCATTATACTTTTCTAAACTGCCCACTATCAACACACTCTATAAACTGTCCCATGGACCCTTGCCGAAGTGCTTTTCCACTACTTCATAATCCACACTAGCTCTCTTCCATGCCCCAAACCACTTTGGGAACTCCTGGTTATCAACACTCACCGTTGGTATCATTTTCCCCCATTTCAGAATTGACCCGAATATAGTCAGCTCTTTGAACGAGGAGTGTTCAGAGTATGGAACTGCTAGGGTATCACCTCTCTCCCATTGGGCTTTCAGCTGTTCTTCAAGGGTAGCTCTGGTCATACACTGAGTTAAGACTCTCTTCACAGTAGTACCATAGATGTCGTAACAATCAGCATCATCAGGGACATCTGTACTGATTTTTTTCAACCGACTAAAACTCCAGCCTGTTGGTCTCACTCTGATGACATGTCGTTTAGCAAACCTCTTTAGCCACACTTTGTCGTTCAGTTTGTCGAAGTTAACCACGTAGATCATACATCCTTCCTCTGTGTCACATTGGAACAGTGACATGTCCATCCCTGATAACTTCAAAGTCTGATATCGTCTCTCAGTGACAAAGATCTTCGTCTTGAGGGCTCTAGCGATGTCTATATAGATTTTCTCTTTACCAATGCTATAGCTTCCAATGAGGATGACATAACCACCGGCATTTCCATTCAGGAACTGGAGGATGCCCTGCGTCCTCTTTGTGGAGTTGATGATGCAGGAGATAAATGTCACCGTGGAGTTGATCACCAGCCGTTGATCGTAAAATGCATATTGCGGGTTGAGGTATGTTGTGTCCAGGTAGATCTCATCAATGTGAGTGTGGAGGAAAGTGTCTATGATCTCTTTGCTGACTCTGAAGTCGCCAGTGTGGAGCACCTTTTTTGCTGGTGTTGAAAAGAGGAATATGACAGCACCAGGACAATGGTTAGCGTCGTAAAGTGTAACCGTAAGGTCGTTTTCGACTGTGATTGGCTCGTTAAGCGTGAGAACTATAAACCTTTCTGACGGGATCTTGAACATATTCATGGCGAGATCGGCCGTAATCCTGGAACAGTATATAACTCCTTGAGACCAGCCCTTAGTGAGACCTCCGTAATGATCAGCATGAAAGTGGGAGAGGAAATACTTGTCTGTCGGGCCGTCAGCGTAGCAAAACCCGTCCACGATGACCTTGTGAGGTTCTAAAGTGACAATTTTGAAGTCTGGAAGAGGCCTTTTTGGTTTCCGTGGTTTCCGAGGCTTAGTTTCTTGCTTCTGGGACTTGTTTTCTGTTTTTTGGAGCTTCTGAGACCGCTGGAAGACAACTGTGGACGTTGATGGTCTCAGAAGACACAGCTCAACGTGGGACTCGCGCTCTTCAAGCGTGAGCCTGGCAATATCAACAACACAAATGGGGCACGTGATCTTCTCAGCTGGCTCTGGCTTTGGCTCTATATCCTCAGAGCACACTTTTTCCGGCACTTTTGGCGAATCACGAGGCTCATCTCGCTCGTCTTGCTCGTCCTCAGACTCTGTGGTGAGGTCCACGACCCCGTTCGGGAGCGTCTGGAAGCGCACTTTGGCCGCGGAGACTTTCCTCCTTTTGAGAGATTCGAGGATATTGGGCATTTAGATCATCACCTCTTTTTTTGAGCGTAAAAGAGCCGGATACCGCCGAAGATAGCAAGAGAGGCGTTCTCTGTAGTGGTGGAAGTGTTGATGCGGGGAGTTCTTCGCGAACACGTTTTATATCCAAGCTTCTTCGCGAATTCGTTTTATACACCGCTCTCACAACAACAACACTCCTCATCAAGCCCAAGACAACAGCATGGGTCTCCTCACTGTTATCCGTAAGCAAAAGCTGAAAGACCGTGAGAAACGTGTGCTGATTCTTGGGCTCGACAATGCGGGAAAATCCTCCGTTGTGCGGCGAGTTCTGGGCCGGTCTAGCGAGCATCTCACACCGACAATGGGCTTTGAGATCTCTTCTGCAGAGCATAATGGCACAAATGTGAACTTCTGGGACGTTGGAGGGCAGCAGACGTTACGAGCTTTCTGGTTCAACTATTTTGACCAGCTGGATGCGCTGGTGTGGGTTTTGGACTGTGCCCAGCCAGAGAGACTATCAGAGGTGTTCACCGAACTGGACAAAGTCCTCAGGAATGAGCGCGTCAACGGTGTCCAGTTGCTAGTGCTGCTGAATAAGATTGATCTTGTGGACGAGGAAGTTGTGGGAAACACAAGGAAGAAAATCATCCAGGAGCTGGAGCTCGAAAGCTACGGTGCGGAGGGCGAGAAGTGGAAAGTTCTGCCGTGTAGTGCCGTTACGGGGAAGAACATTGACGTTGGACTGGATTGGCTTACCAGAGTTGAGTATTGATTTTCTAGTGATTAATACGTTGTTAATGCGTTTTTCGTATTTGTGTGTATGTACAATCTATTGAACATTCATGATTGCCAGTTTATGAGTGTAAGTACAATCTATCTATCAGTTTTAACAGTAATCATCACTACTGAGCTTAGTGTTATAATCATTAGAGCGCTATCAATATATGTGTGTATGTATAAGCAAAAATCAGTAATCATTAATGTTCAAAAGCCATCATTAATACTGAACTTGCGTCTCATCATTGATGCATCAATGATATATGAGTGTATCTACTTACAGTCGTCATTAATGCATTACCAGTTTATGAATATAAGTACAAGCATGCTTTTTAATATCATCAATGCATTATATATAAGTGTATGTACAGGGATTTCAGCATCTATTCAACAGTCATCATTACCCCATCCGTCTCTCCATCTTTGTTTCCACAGATTACAATCAAACTCCTTCTTCCCCAACTTTCTGTTCACGTCGTTATGAGCATCACACAACCATCTCCCGAACTCTTCCTGGGTCTGCACTTTCGGCTTGCTCTTTTCAATGTGCTCCTGGAAATCCTTAGCACAGAACCAGCACGGGTACAGTTTGGCAAAGAGACCGATAAACGTGGACATGTCCTTTTGTGCCTCCTCTGATGGCTTTTCCGGATATCTCGCAGCCATCGTGTGTAGCAGAGTCCATGAAGAACGACCAAGCTGTTCCACATCTGCCGGACAATCCTGGGCGTAGCCATTATTGGTGGTTTCCTTCTTTGTAGCAGTAGCAGCAGCGGCCATAGCAGCTAAACCGGCCATTCCGCCAGCACCGGCCTTCTTGCCCGAGGATCTATCTCCCATTACCGACTTGAAGTCAAGCAAAGTATTACAGCTTCGGCATCTATCATATTTGTTAGCTTATGTTACTTTAAAGGAGGATTAGAAATCAGTGGCGAGGACACTTACGGTTTACCATTCTCGTCGTAGATGATCTTGCGGCCTGATGGGCCGTACTGGGGCTTCTCTGTGTTCTCAGCAGTCATATGGCTCTCTGTGTGATAAATAACCTTCTTTTCAGAATAATCAGCATAAAAGAGTAAAAAAGAAGTCTTGACAGTCAGTCCGTGAGACGTAATGCGGGAGCGCGACGAGATCCTGTACATCTGCCAGAGTGGGCCAAAAGGCCGTTGTACAGGATCCGCACTAAATACCGCTTTGGGTATCAATCAGATGGATTGTCTCTACACTTATATCAGATATATGAGGTATAGAATAGCAATATATGAAACCCCTAAACTCTCTCAGAGCTCTGGAGAGATCAGGATCTTGATGTGCTTATCCTTGTGGTTGATCAGCTCCAAGAATCCGTTTTTAACGCCATCCTTGAGTGCAACTTTGCCTGTGATCAGCTGCTTGACCTTCTCAACATCCAGCTTTCCACTCTCCAGGGCTGCAATTACGCCCTTGAAGTCCTTGGACTGGTATCCGAGTGAACCAACGGACTTCTTCTCATATAAGGTGAGGTCCATGACGTAGTGGGCAACGGACTTATGTGGCCAAATGGCAACATTACAGGCTGTTCCGTGGGCCCTGATGGCCTGGATCGAGGTTGTGTATGTTGCTGGGATACCCGAGCAATCAAAAGAAGCCGCAAATCCCTGACCTTTAGAAGCTAGGCTTCTGAGCTCATCAGTGGCCTTGGCTCCAAACTGTGACGGATCAAAGCCAACGGCGCCCAGTTTGATGGCCTGTTCCCTTCTAATCGCAGCTGGCTCAGAGACAACAACCTTAGAGGCACCCTTGGCTTGCAATACCAGCAAAGTTGCGAGCCCAATTGGGCCTGCACCGAGGACTAAAGCATCGTCGCCTTCTTTGAAGTCCGAGAGCTCAACGGCGTGCCAGACAACAGACAAAGGCTCAATCAGAGCACACACATCCAGAGGGATTTCTGAGCTCACTTTGTGAACGTGTTTCTGCGAGTACTTGGAGTACTCAGCGAGGGCTCCGTTATCAACACCCAATCCGAGGAAGTTCAGGTCAGAGCACGTGTTTGTGTAGCCCAGCTCGCAGCTCTGGCACATTGGCTCGTCTTTTCTGGTGTTTTCAGGCTCTGTGAAGTAGTTCATTCTGTCGTCACAATGGCCTGTCGTCTCTACAACAACATGGTCTCCAATTTGCAGGTCCTTCACATTATGGCCGATCTCGGTGACCACCCCTGAGAACTCGTGGCCAAGGACCAATGGGAGCTTTTTACCACTGATTCTGTCACCATCAGCAGCAGCATTGGCGAAGAAGATCGGGTGCTCGTACTCGTGCAAGTCTGAGCCGCAGATACCGCAAAAGGCGATCTTCATCACAACATCGTCTGGCTTTGTGACCTCCGGAACGGGGATCTGCGTGTTGTAGCGAATATCCTCTGCCCCATGATACTGTAGGCCTCTCATCTTGTCCTGGAATCTCGTGATTGAGTTTGTGAACTGTCTTGTTCCTGTTCTGGCAGCCAATGGCAACACGAAGCGTGATTTGAGAACAGAGGCCAGGAACGGGCGTGGGACGGCTTTTGTAGCTGATCTGAGCATCGTTGATAAGGGTATATGGGTGGGGGCACGGCTGAGCGCAATCAGCTGGTGCTTTGAGTGGGGTGACAATTATATTTTAAAGTGCAGCAGATGAGCTGTTATTTGTACTTTCTGGATCAATTGTGGGGTGACTTTACTCTGCTTGTGGGGGTACGGTGGGGGAGAGAAATGTGACAAGGGGAACAAATGCTCGGGATAATACTCTTCTCCGCAGAGCCCGATCTTCGGAGTGCGAACCGGGCCTTCTTCCCCGTGATTGGCTGGAGTGTGTATATCTAAGTGGTAGGTCTGAGTGGTTTTGAGCTCTTTAAACCTCTTCTATATGTTCAATGCTGGGGGAGTGCTTGAATCCGGGGTACATGAGAATTTACAGGCGGGTAACCCTCTTAACTATGGTGCCGTTCCCGATCCGGAACAACATGACCGCTATTGTTGCCTACGCTTTCCACATCAATATATGAACAGAAACCATACAAATCGATTTGTAAGTTCTTAAGATATTGTGTTTCCTACGATTTCCTACTAGTCAAGCAAAAATCATACAAATCGCTATACTAGTACTTAAGCTTGCCAGTAAGATTATACCACGAAGTCATGAAATCCTACAGCTTTGACAACCTTCTAATACTGAGATAGATTGTATCAGTAAGATTGTATCACGAAGTTATGAGATCTTAGGGGGATGACAATCTTCCAATACGATTGTATCAAGCATATAACGAAATCACGAAGTCGTGAAAACTCAGATGAACAATAAGGAGCCAAGGACCAGGCCGAAGATACCAGTCGAAGCAGCAATGTTAGCAGCAGCACCCTGGAATGTAGATACAGCAGCTGCAGTTGAAGCCTCAGTCTCCGTGGAGACCACTGGGGGAACAGTGGAGGTGATCTTCTCGGTAGAAGTAGAAGTAGCGTCACCTTCAGAGACTTCCGTAGACGTCAATGGGCAGTAGGTGGTGTACTCGGTGATAACACCAGCAGAAGTGGTAGTGATAATAGTGACACCGGTGGTGACAACAGAAGTGGCACAAGCATTGTCAGAACAGGAAGTAATGGTAACAACAGTAGTGGACTCCTCAGCAGCTGTCTCAGTGGTCAACGGGCAGTAAGTGGTGTATTCTGTGACAACACCAGCAGAGGTAGTGGTGATGACGGTGAGGCCAGTGGTAACTGCACCAGTTGTACAACCTTCAGCAGAGCACGAGGTAACAGTGATAACGGTTGTGGAAGCTCTACCTTCTGTGGCCGTAGAAGTAGTGTTAGCGTAACCAAAGGAAGACACAGCAGCTTCAGAAGAAGTAGAGTCGGCAGAAGAGACCACAGACGAAGCCACAGAAGCATCAGAAGAAGCATCAGCAGAAGCATCAGCAGAAGATGAGGAGGAGTCCAATGAAGAAGCGTCTGAAGTAATGGTAGAAGACAAATCGTATGAAGTCTCAGCTCTCTTGCTGAACTTACGGCCCTCAGGAGTTGTGACGACCAAATGGGCATTCGAAGTCCACTCAGAGCCAGAGCTAATTTCTCCCGCAAAGTCAACCTCCACAGTGTCAGAAACATCAACCTGCACATTGAAAGACACAGAGATGGTGTCTGCAGTAACGGATATCTCAGCATCAGCAGAGACGTCCTCACCGTTAACCGAGATAGAGCACTCGGAGTAGTCAAAGAGACCGGTCTTGGTCAAGGATAAGTCAACAGAAGACCATGGTCCAAGAGAGCCTGGGATAGTCAGGACCCATCTTGGAACGCCATTGTCCAGAGCACCGGAGAGTGAAGGCTCAGTTGAGGCTGAAGATGAAGCTGCGGCTGCAGAGGAGGAAACGGCTTCTGATGAGCCTTCAGCAACTGAAGAGGAAACGATGGAGGACTCAGTGGAGGCTTCTTCTGAAGAGGACAGAGAGGTGGTGGAAGAAGAAGAAGAAGGAGCAGAAGAGGTTTCAGAAGTTTCAGATGATGAAACAGAAGAAGCTCCAGATGACTCCGACGATGAAGAAGCACTTGATGAAGTGGACGAATCAACAGAAGAATCACTGGAAGATGCCGCGGACGAGGACTCAGAGGAAGATTCAGAAGAAGCGACAATAGCACCATTTGGTCTGAAAATGATATCAACAGAGGTCTCGTTCTGGTGAGAGCACGTACTTTCATAATAGTAACCGGAAGACGTGGCAGCACACTGATCGTAGCCACCAACGTAATCAATGTAGGTCAAAGTCAGTCTGGTGGTAGAACAGGAGTAAGAGTACATTATTCTGGTTCCGTCGGTCTTAGTAACGAGGATTGGGTATCCGTAAGCGAGCGAATTTGAGTTGTTCGAGGTGAGAATGAAGTAAGCACCCTCCTCTAAGTTGACGTAGAACTCAGAATCAGCCTTAGCCTGTGGGTTGACGAATTTAGTGCTGAAAGAAGTACCTGTCAGCCACTGGATGTCAGCAACGTCAGTCTGGTCCTCAGTGAAGTTGAGGAAGTAGTACGTCTTATACAGGATCTGGCCTGTGCTTCCAAGCGTATCGTTGTGACGGATGGTCCAGGAGGTGGCTATGGCTGGGATATCAACAGTGGTGATAGTTCTGCTGGATGTGAAGCAGTCGGTGTCTTCGGCACCAGATGTGTACTCAAAGTGGTAAGAGAGTGGTGTTGTCACTGTGTACGTTGTTGCTGTGTACGTAGTATCTGTTGCTGTGTCTCTCTGGGAAACAGTGGAAGAGGTCTTGGTAGTCGAGGAAGTAGAGGTCGACGATGAAGTGGTGGAGGAAGAAGTGGTTGTGGTCGAAGCTGTGCCAGAGGAGGTGGTAGTGGTTGTACATCCACCAGTGTACTCACAAGCTTGGAGACCGGTGTCAACGCTGTAGGAATCAGTCAAAGTAGTAGAACATCTCAGAGTACCTGTTGGTTCAGTGGACAAAGTTCCACAAGCAGCCAAAGCTGAAGTGACGTAGCCGGAGTAGTACTTCCACAAAGTCCAGCCACAGTTCATACAGGATGGGTACTGGGTGATGAACTTGGAGTCATCGGAGCAGAGACAGGTGGTGTTGTACGGACCAGCATAACTGTTTCCATCTGTGTTGAGGGAACAGTCAGAACCGTAGATGATCAGCATACCACAGGCAGCGTGGCAGGCGATTGTGGCACAGTCGTCAGCAGAAGCAGCAAGAGCATAGGCCTCTGGATCTGGGTGGGCAATAGCAAGAGCCTCAGCGTAGGCTTCAGCGAAAGCACTGGCAGCAGCATTTGCTTGAGGATTGGCTTCAGCCCATGGAAGAGCGTCAGCATAAGGAGAAGCAGCACCAAGAGCGAGGGATGCGGTGACTGCAGCACCGATCAAACGAGTGAATAGCATATTTGGTGTCTGTTAGCTCTAGGTAATTTGCAATTTCCAAGTCCCAAGTCAGAGGAATTTCCCGTAGTTATATAATAGACTCCGTGTGGGTGTTGTTTATGCAAAGGGGTGTTGGTCTACATATTCGTGCATGCGCCTGACAGACGGGACTGGGTCACCGTGGGACTTCCCCTGGGTGTTAGGGGTCTTGGATTATTATGTATCTTCTATTGAGTCCTGGAGGATGTTTCGGACTTCCAGTAGCCTCTGGATGCCCTCCATTGGCTGTTTATTCAAACGTTGCTGGTGCTGGGGCGCATCCGGGTGTTTCCAGTAAGAGCTATCCGATTAGCAGCTTATTCGAGCGAAAATAAGATATTAGGAGGAGCCCATTTGTAGCATGCTGCTGCATTACTCCGTTATGTTTCTGGTCTTGGCCTCTTTGGGTGTGAATTCTCTGAAGGGCAAAGAACCTTTCACTGGACGCGACGGAGATGAAGCTAAATTCTTGATCTCGATACACTTATTGTATAAGCATGAAGAGGTCTCGATTCCAATAAGAAGCTCAAGCTCACAATATCCTCAAAAATATAGATTGTAGAAAAGAAAATGAACCCCCCACGACGAAGTAGATGCTCGCACACACATTATAATACCCGGGGGCTGATTCCCACCTCCAAATTCCAAGACTCACACCAGAGCCCCAGACCGCAACTCTTGATTTTCTAGACCATTCACAGAGAATAAAGTGTCGGTGATCTCGTGATATACGAAACCCCATCTCGGCGAGTGCGCCAACGGCGCATATCGGCTTTGTTTGTGCTCTTCAGCAACAAAGAGGTGAGGTTTTGCCGGAATACTTGCCATTGGGACTTCAAAAATCCAGAGATACTGAAGAAATATATTTGCACGCCATTTATATTGCTATTTAATAGCTTTTCATGAAGAATAAACCTCTGAAAAGAGAAAAAATTGCGGGATTGGGAACGGAAACGGGGTGTTTCTCGAAGACGCCATAACCTCCCTGCATAAACCCGCAGCAGCCATTGCCGGGGTTATCGCAGAGTGGTGTCCAGATGTTTTACGATGGATCTCGGTCTCTGCTGTAATTATGTCATTTGTTTAGAATTCTGGGTAAAAATCATTATATAAGTTGCCTTATTTCAGTGTAGAGAGGTCAATTGGCTCCCCCACAGTGCAAATCTCATCGTACAACAGCGTAGTCAAAAACTCCGAAAAGCTCTCGCCTGTGATCTCCTTCTTCAAGTAAGAAGCAGCCTTCTCAAACTGGTTGTTTGATGGAGCCTTCTCCAGAAGGTTCTTGGTCTCCTCCTCCAGAAGTCTTTGTGCTATTTCAGCGGTGCACTTTTTACCAGTGTCATCCAGGACAACACTGTGTCTTACCCACTGGAATAGCTGAGCACGAGAAACTTCAGCAGTAGCAGCGTCCTCCATCAAGTTATTGATTGGAACACACCCAGAACCACGAAGCCAAGCTTCCATGTAGCACAAACCAATGTACAGGTTCTGTCTGATGCCGCTCTCTGTGATTTTTCCACCCTCAATGGAGGTGTTGATGAACTCCTCCTCTGCAACGGTGTACCCATCTGGAATGTAGTGAATCTGGTTTGGAGTTCCCATCTCGTCGAAAACCTCGTTACAAATAGCAGCAAGAGCAGGGTGCGCAACCCAGGAGCCATCGTGTCCCTTGGTGAACTCTCTGAGCTTGTCAGCACGAACCTTGGCCATGGCCTTAGCATTAGCTTCCTCGTCGTTTTTGATAGGAATCTGGGCAGCCATTCCACCCATAGCGTGGACACCACGTCTGTGGCACACCTGGATGAGCTTACGGACGTAAGCGTCCATAAATGGCGATGTCATTGTGACCTGGTCTCTGTCTGGAAGCAGGTGAGATGGCTGGTTACGGAGACGTTTGATGGTGGAGAAAATGTAGTCCCATCTGCCACAGTTCAGGCCAGAAGAGTGGTCTCTGAGCTCAAAGATGATCTCCTCCATCTGGAACGCTGCTGGAAGCGTCTCAATGAGAACAGTGGCTCTGATGGTTCCACGGGACATTCCGATGTAGTCCTGGGAAACATTGAATACGTCGTTCCAAAGACGAGCTTCCAGATGGTGCTCCATCTTAGGCAGGTAGAAGTACGGGCCATGGCCGATTTTGACGAGCTGGTGGGCGTTGTGGAAGAAGTAGAGGCCGAAATCAAGCAAAGAGGCCGAAATTGGCTCCCCGTCAACGGTCACGTGGTTGTCCACCATGTGCCAGCCTCTGGGACGAACAATCAGCGTTGGAGTCTTCCCCACAGGCTTCAACACCTTGTAAACCTTCCCGGTCTTCTCATTTGTGAACTCCAGCTGGCCTCTCACGGCATCAAAAAGGTTCACCTGGCCACCAATGCAGTTGTCCCAAGTTGGAGCAGCAGAGTCCTCAAAGTCGGTCATGTACGTCTTAACATCGGCGTTGAGGGCGTTTACCAGCATGTTACGGAGTGGAGGGCCCGTGATCTCTGTGTTTCTGGTGGCTAGGCCCGGGCCTGGAGCTGGGCCTTTCCAGACCGGGTCTTCTCTGATATTTCTAGTCTCTTTGAGAAATCCCAGAGACTCACCGGCATCAAGTCTGGCCTGGACAGCCTGTCTGTTCTCAAGCAGCTGGAGACGGCGCTTGTTGAAGGTTCTGTGGAGAAGAGTGACGAACTTGAGTGCATCTTTGGTGATAATGTCCGCAGCGGAGGTGCCAGAAGGGTACGGGGAGGTTTCTGGGACTGGCGCCAGCACAGCCACGTTTTCGAGGGTGATTCTGGGCATCTTGTTGAATTTGGGTGATATCTGTGTGAAGAATTGAGAGAAATATAGAGAATGGTGGGAAAGATAGCGGACACAGAGAGTTCTTATATAGTCAAACGCGATGAGCCCGGCCACCCGGAGAGCCCCGGGGATCGCCGAAAGCGGAAGGAAGAGGCTACGGAGAAAAGAGCAAAAGCTGGGGAAATTAGGCTTCTTCTGACCCCTGGGCCACAGAAATGAACGGGAAGCCAGACCCGGACACAAAAATCAACAACGAAGAGCTGAAGACAGAGCCAAAATCAGAGCCAAAACCAACCTTTGAGCAAACACAGAGCTCCCAGAGAACTCCATTGGCCCACCGGCGACCGCTGACTCAGCTCGATGACTCTGGCGCAGCTTATCGGCGCCCGAGCTGGCTTTGCTAGCTCATTGAAGAAAGTACTCGCTCCAACGGAAGCGAGAATGGTTCTGGGTCCTCCCCGTAGTTTTCCAGGTCAATCCACCAGAAATGATCCTGGACTACGTTTTTGGTAGTTTAGGAGAAGTAGAGGTCAGGAATACCCTGGAAAAACCAGAACAAAGGGCATTTAGGCTATCTGCAAGGCCCGCCGGGGAACACCGAGCCTTTGCTTACGTCAGCTACGGCCTCGAAACGGTCTCCCCAGTGGGCTTTAATATCCTCAACGCCATTAAATTCCTTAAGAACTGCAAATTAACCGGAATGGAGAGCCAAGAGGAGCTCCAGGCTCTCAAGGAGGTGCTGGCAGCATTTTACCACTACGAAGATTTCGCCAGAAGAGAAATTCTCCTGCCCAAGCAACACAAGTTCAACTCGCTTACTCTCGAGGAGCAATTACTACTACCGTGGTTCCCGGATTATCTGCTGACCCTGGAGCATTGTATTCGTCAAAATGGCGAGTTTTGTCGAACATTGGCCTCCTCTATGAGTAGCCAATGGGGTGTCACAGAATCTGCATCCGATTGGGGCGCCTCCAAATACGCCAACTACGACAAGGTGAAGGCTGTTCTTAAGCAAGTGGTGAGAGAGTGGTCTGGTGAAGGGAAACTTGAAAGAGAAATTGCATTCACAAGGTTCTTCGAGGTGCTGGAAAAGGAGTTTCCAGACTTTGAGAAGAGACAGAACGCCAAGATCCTCGTGCCAGGAGCAGGTCTTGGTCGCTTGAATTACGAAGTTGTCAAGAGAGGCTTTTGGTGCCAAGGGAACGAATTCAGCTACCACATGCTCCTGGCGTCCAATTACGTTTTGAATAACGCATATTCAGCTTCAGCAGAGTCCATATTTCCATTTATACACTCCGGGTCTAACCAGCTGTCGAGGCAATGGCAGACCCGTCCCATCTTCTTCCCGGACGAGCACTCCGGCAGCGAACTATCAACACTCCAGGAGAAGTACCCTTCTGTGCCTTTCCCTGAGCTGATGTCCATAGCTTCAGGGTCGTTCACAGACCTCTATGGGCCTCCTGACATCTCCACATCCCGTCATTTTTCCCAAGAGCCGTCTGCCGTGGAGTTTCGCCAGTACAACAAGAATCAGTTCAGCTGTGTCATCACAAACTTCTTCATTGATACGTCCTCGAACGTTATCGAGTACCTAAAGACTCTACATCATTGTCTCGCCCCCAATGGCCTGTGGATCAACTTTGGGCCCTTATTGTGGCACTTTGAGGACACAGAAGATGTTGAGGAGATTATTCATCCAGACGGGACGAAGCATGCCTCTCCCGTCCAGGGCCTTGAGATGAGCTTGGAGGACTTGATCGTCTTGGCTGGCAGGTGGTTCGTGTTTGAAAAGAGAGAATCTGGTATTGAGTGCTCGTACGCTTCAGATTCCAAAGCCATGGGCGGTTGGAAGTACAAATGTGAATTCTGGGTCGCCAGACGGAAGGAGAATGTGTCAGACTCGGTGACAGCTGCATAGCGTTTCCCCTTGTATATTAATTACACTAAAAAAATCAGAAAAAAAAACATAAAATGCATTAAACGATCTTATAATTATACCCCCTTTTTTAGGAATTAATTAATATGCCTACCGGGCAATTTACCAGCTATAATACAAAGGAATGTAGAATCCCTCTGCGCATCTAGGCACCGAAGATGGCTGCCTGGCGACGCGCGCATCGAATTTCAGGGACCCGCTTGTACAATATCACATCAAATTTTGCACCAGCATTAGACCGCATTTTGCTGTTTCCTGTTGATATTTGTCTCCAAATTCGCCCAATCTCTGGAGATTGAACGTGTTCTTACCGCATATTTCTGTCATGTCCGAGTCCGTTCTCCCGTTGACTGAGGACGAGCTCTCTTCTTTTGTCCCACCGTCTCCGAGACAGGTTCTTCGTATTTGTTTGAATCTCAAACACTTGATCGATAACATTGTTCCTATCCAGTTCGATCCAGAAGTTGTTATATCTCCAGAATCTCGCATTCTCAATGAGAAGGTCGTTGAACTCGCTTTGCAGGCTGCTGGTGGCCAAGGTGACGGAAAGCCGGGCTCTTCTTCCCAGAAGTACCGTGCTGTCCTCGTGTTTGCGCTCTTGAAAGTGACAGGTTGGTATTGGGAACTCGCTTCTACTGAACTCCATGACTCTGAGTTGTTCTTCTTGCGTGCCTCTGCTGCTCAGCAGCTTGCCAAGCTGATCATTGAAAGAGAACAAAATGATAAATACTTGTTCATTCAGATGCTGTGCCGCAGATACGTTATCAATTTGAACACTGAGGACTCAGATCCGTGCAACGCCCTGGAACTTGCTGTTGATATGCACTCTCTGATTGTTATTGGCTCGTCTGGCTACCAGAGATGTTTGAAGTGGCTGTGGAGAGGCTGGATCGTTCAGAGCGCCAGAGACCCATCGTGTTATGTTTTGTACAATAACGTCAACAAGGCCACGCTCTCTTCTCACTTTGATGCAGACAGAATCAAGACCCCGTTGTACCAAAATGCTCTGGAAATCATGTTTTCTTTCATCTATCTAGGTATCTACACCGTTATCGTGAACACCCAAGATAGAGGTGTCTATCCGATGGGCTTCTTCGAAGTTATGTTCTACATTTTCACCTTTGGGTTGGTTCACGATGAGCTGACCAAACTGTACCACGTTGGCTGGAACTACTTGTCTTTCGGCTCCATACTGAATGATTGTCTCTATGCCATTGTCTCTGGCTCCTTTGTCCTCAGGTGCTTGGCGTTATCCAAGCCAGACTGGACCCTTCCTGGCACCATCGCGCTCGATTTGGCCTCTTACCGTACCCTTGCCCTGGCTTCTCCATTGGTCTATAGTCGTCTCTTGCTCTTCCTGGATGCTCAGAAGTTTGTCGGTGCCATGATTGTTGTTGTCAAGATGATGATGAAAGAGTCCTTGATCTTCTTCATCCTTCTTGCTTTGGTAATTCTCGGTTTCCTTCAGGGTTTCCTTGGTCTTGACTCTGCAGATGGTAAGAGAGATGCTACTATTCTCATCATTGAGAATTTGGCTCAAACAGTCCTTGGTGGCGGTGATTTCGGTGCGTTTGAGAGATTTGTCCCTCCATATGCTGGTATCCTCTTCTACTTCTACTCTTTCCTCGTGTCGGTCATCCTGCTCAACATCCTCGTTGCCCTCTACGCTTCCGCATACCAGAAGATCTACGACAACGCTAACGATGAGTACATGGCTCTTGTTGCGGCAAAGACGTTGAAGTACATTCGTGCTCCAGACTCTTGTGTCTTTGTGCCACCACTCAACGTGATTGAGATTCTCATTTCCCCATTGGCTTTGTTCCTCAACAACAAGCAGTACCACGTTGTCGCCTACAGAACCATGATGATCATCTACTCGCCATTGCTGTTCTACATCAGTATTAAGGAGACCAGAGATGCTCGCAGAATTCAGTTCAACAGAATCCGTCATCTGAGTGATGATGCGAATGAAGTTGACAGAGAATGGGACCTGACTGATGGTTATGAGGACTCCTTTGAAGGAATCTTCGCACAAGATGGGACTACTGTCTCCGTTGACCGTACCAATGATGATATGAGAGCTCAGATTGCTGCTGAAAGAGCCGATCCACACTTTGCTGTCAAGAAGGAGTGGTACGCTAATGTTAAGAAGCAGGCTCCACCAATTGAAGCTGGTGATAACGCTGGTGTCGGCTGGGAGCTCTACCCGTTGTACGAGAAACTTGAAGCCCTTACTAAGCTTGTTGAGACTACCGTTCAGGAAAACAGGGACCTCAAAGCACAGCTCGCCTCGAAGTGAAAGGTGTCATAGCTGTCTCCTTGTGATGGCCGTTCTTAGTTTGCTGCAATAATGAACGAGACCTTAACCTACCAAAGGTTTCCATATGTGACTTTCTGTTTACGATTCTCCAATGAAAGTTATCCATCATCAGTAGGCTGCAATATGGTTTAGAAAAATAATGCCATCCAGCAGACTCGAACCCGGGCCCTTCCCCGCCTCGTAATTTCTTTTTTCCTTTTCTTTCCCTTTTGGTTTTTTTGTTTACCCATTCGCGGCAAACTTCCCGATGCGGATCTTATTATCTGCTTCTGTGTTTACTTTTCGCCCAATGCGGAAATTCACTGAAGAGCTGTCAGCCCGTATCCGTCTTTGCAGCATCGGAGCCCCAAGGTGTTTCAGTTTTTGGAACAGATCCTAGTAAAAAAAAGTGCAAAACAACCCATTCTACCCAATTATACAAACTTCTATCAAAACAAACCCCAACCACCGTCTATTTGTGTATCGCTTTTTGCACCGTTACATTTCTCCCTCCACCACAAGTCAGCTCGGTATTCACTCCCGGAGAGTACAACGGCTGGATCCGTGAGAATATCAGTCAGTTTGGCCCAGTAAGAAAGATCACAGAGATCAGTCGATTTGGCCAACAAGAGGACAAGGCAGAGATATCAATCATCAGCAAGAAAACAGATACAGAGCTATCAATCAACTTGAGCCTGGTCCCAGCAAGATAAGAGATTCAGAAACATCACCTGAGCTTGGTCCCAGAAAAACACAAAGGCATCAATCAATTCAAGCCTGGCCCACAAACACAAACAAATCCACAATGAACAGCTACGAAGACCCGTGGATGGCTGACAGGCCCCGGACTTCGCATCCCGACGACTTCGGTTTCCACGAGATGGACGACTTCCTCACACAAACACTGAGCTCTCTACAAGATCTTGATATTCCCGTTGGAGATCACAATTCTCAGTACCAGCAGTATACACCACAGAAAGGCCACAAGAAGAAGCCCAGTGGAACTGCCATCTTCGGCTTTGCCCAGCACAACAAGACTCTCTCCATTCCAGGAGTCTCGTACTCCCACGACAAGCGGCCAAGTGTGAAGCAGGTTGTTGCTCCACAGCAGGTTTTCCAACAAGAGCACAATCAGCCTCTCAGACAGGAGCCAGTTTTGTTCCAGAATGCCACAGAGTTCCACAACGCTCACGCCTACGGTGAGTACGGTACAAAAGGTGTTGCTCCGATATACAACCACCACGTTTATCCTCCTCAGCCTCTTCCACAGCACCAAAGTGTCCAGAATGTCCAGCTCCATCAACAGACGGACGACTACATCGTCACAAAGCAAACTCCTCTCGGCTACAAGTTCCCTCCAGAGCCGTCCAGTAGAGGCCCTCCTCCTCCGTCTGGTCTCCACCAGCACCCTCAAATGTACCAGCATCTTCCCCAGCAAAATGCTCCACAGTATATGTATGGCCAGCAGCAGCCGGTGCGTATGGGTCCTCCTCCAGAGCTTCACCAGGGTTCTCCGCAGAAGACCGTACAGGTTCCCGTTGAGTATCTTCAGAAGCTCACACGCATGATTAAGGACACAAACGGTGTTGATATGGGAAACTTCCTGAGCTACGACTTTGAGAAGCTGGAGTCCTCTGCTCGTCCGGACCAGATCTCGTCTTCTCCACAGAGGCCACCTTCAGACCTTTCCCCTGTTCTGAAGGCCTACGACAGTAGTTCTGGCTCTTCAAGACCACACTCCAGAGACCCTTCACCGGATGCTCTGGACCCACGTCACCAGCTGAAGTCATCTCCTGTGAAGAATGATATGCACCAGATGATCTCTGTGTTGTCTTCTCCCCAGCACACCAAGTTCGTCCACTCCAAGAACACTATTGGGCTGGGGATCAAGCAGAACAATGCACAAGGGGAGCCACAGAATCACAATGGAGCCGGAGAGCCACCAGCGACTCCATCGCCAAAGCTCCGGTCCCAGTCCAGGAACACAGCTTCTCCAACAAAGGCAGACTTCTCCTGGACGCCAGTTGTGATTCGTGTTGACGACCAGCGTGGGCCACAGATCAAGAAGAAGGTTCACGACAAAGTCTCAACATTACCACCAGGTGAGATTGACCAGTATGTGATTGGCCCAAGAGAGGACAAGACCTTCGTCTGTAACTACAATGGCTGTGGTAAGCTGTTTACTCGCCGTTATAATGTCCGCTCTCATGTTCAGACACATCTCAGTGATCGCCCTTTCCTATGTCAGGCTCCTGGCTGTAATAAGGCCTTCGTGAGACAGCACGATCTTACACGGCACAAGAAGATCCACCAGGAGTTCGACTTCAAGTGCTGCTGTGGGAAGAAATTCAGTCGTCACGATGCTTTGTTCAGACACCGAGCTAGAAACATCTGTGCCGGTGGACTGAATGCTGAGGAGGTTGCCCGAATTGAGCTACGCCAAGCGCAAACCTCTGTTCAGAAGAAGAGAGCTTCAAGACCAAACATTAGGGTTGCAAACGACACTGTTGCCAAGAGGCTGGAGTTTGATCTGCTGAATTGCAAGAAGAAAGAGGGTATCAAGAGCATGAGCACACCAGCTTCTCCACAGTCAAGAAAGGTCAGCGGAGCTTCGACAGTCACTGAAGAAGAGGAAGAGAACTTTGAAGAGTCTGACGATGATAATGACTCGGACATCGACGCCCTGTTTGAGGTGCGTGATGATGAGGATGAGGAAGAAGAAGGTGAAACAGCTCAGGAAGAGAAAGGTGACACTAACGGCTTCCTGCTCGAGGCCAGACCCTCGAATACGGGAACCCCATACGATGCCACCGACAGCCAGGACGGTCTTGGGCTGATGCAGGAGTTCACCACTGGCATCTCAGATGACAGTGATAATGTTTTCCTTGACGATCTTAACTTTGATGGCTTTGGCCTCCCAGGCCGTCACGATGAGGACCAACACGGGATCTAGGCATTTTTTGACCTCTCCCCCTTGAAATTCACTTTGCCTTTTACGACTTCTACGACTCTTCCAGCTTCCCCCCTCCCCCCCCCCCCCCCCCCCCCCCCCCCCCCCCCCCCCCCCCCCCCCCTCCCCCCCCCCCCCCCCCCCCCTCCCTCTCTCCTTGTCTCTCTTCTTCTCTCTTTTCTTTGTTTCTTTGTTCTTTTTTTTCCTTCTTTGCTTTTGTTTTTTTGCTCTTTCTATCGTCTCCTTGCTG